>LPNX011101102.1:105970-122550 GCA_001517045.1 Pseudotsuga menziesii
TCTCCAAGTAGTTATTTGGCTAGGGTCGTCGACTGTTTCCCTCTCAAGGGTTTTAACCATGTGACAAACATCGGTGTGTTGATCTGTGATCTATTTGTGTGAAGCGGTTTCTGAGGGTGTTTAGTCTTTTGGGAGTACCCTGTGTACCTGAACACATGGATGACTACCTTCATCATATACGTATTAACTAAAATTAAAATTATAAGAATTATACACTACTAATTAACATATGCAAACTTTAACTCTGCAATACTACGACAAAAAACGAATATAAGCCATTGACTACAACAAGAGATAAATCACATATTTAACATTTTGTATTATAAAATTAATTGCATAAACATTTACTTGACAAGGGGAAACACAAAAAGACGAGACCACGAACAAACCCTCCAAGAAAATACCACGAACACCCCCATGAAGTGACCTCCATGAACAGACCTCCATACTGAACAGACCTCCATGCCGAATAGACCATCACGAAGCAACCTACAGGAACATACCTCCACGCCAAGAAGAAACTAGATAGGTAGAGGGGTACCAGGATGGTGGATGTACATGTCAAGAAGCAGGGTGACATGGACGAGGATGATGGGCAACGACCAACAAATTGGGTGGTGAGAGAAACACGACAGGATGAGGACAAATGACTGCAGGCAAAAACAATGAAAATGAGGTTGGAGCTGACCTTTTATGTAGAATAATTATTCAGTCGAACACTTATTCGGTTGAATAATTATTCGGCCAAAAACTTATTCGACCGAATAAAGGATTCGTTATTAGTCCGAATAACTATAATTATTCGGTCGAATAACTTCATTATTCGACCAAATAACTATAGTTATTCGGCTGAATAACGTCTGCTATGTTGTTTGGGCACTCGATTCTCACAGAAGTGTTACCCAACTTCGCATTTTCACCCTTAATTATTTAATATAATTTAAAAAGTCAATATCAATTAAACATAGCATATGATGATGATGGTGATGATGATTAACGTCCACATAGACCAACTTTGATTTATCATACCTTAAGAATGATATTACTTGGTTTAATTTAAAATCTTGTTCATGTGCTCAAGAAGCTTTCCAAGGTCACTATAGTTTTGGCAAGTTAGGAGGTTATAAAGGTTTTGTTATATTTTCAACATTTAAGATAGCATTATATTAGGATCTTTAACTGAGAGAATAAAAAGCACAGCAATCAAACACAAGAGACAATAAACACAGTGTTTTTCCTCTGGGAAACCATAAATGGAGAAAACCCTGCAACTTCCTCAGAGATAGAATCAGCACCAAAAGTAAAACCCCAAAATAGTAAGATGATCTCCTGACAGCATTAGCCTCTTTCTTTCTATCCCCAGCGACTTCTTTTCCCTCAACTATGCGCTACAACTGAGTGTGATTGAGTGTGTGTTAAATAGAGAGGCTAACTCTCTATTTATACTAATTCTCGACTTGACAATAACTCACTAGGGCTGATTTCACTAGGTGAGTCTAATAACCCTAGGGCCCCGCAACTGCGAGGACTTTAACCCTTGATTAATAGGAGGGTTACCCACAATGATTTGACATGACTTGTTTACATTATATAAACTCTCAATAGGAACATCGAGGCATGACATGACTCAATTACATTAAAAACACTTCCCAGAATAAACATCGGGGTACAATACATAAGAAATACAAGTGAATACATTCCGAAGTTACAATTACATCAACATGTTTGTGTTGTAGCAAATACTATAAACTAAGATCTAATGTGGGTGTAAGTAGAAAACTCTAAGAGAAAGTGAGTTTAGTCCTTAACGCTCATAAACTCACACATATGGACAATCATTTCCGCCCATGGAGTTTTAGGAATAGACCAACGCGTTGTTTCACTATGGAGTTCATGATAGTTCGTTCTAATCATGGCTATATTAATTTTCTTCTGTGAGCTAGTTACTACCTGTAGAAATAGAAGCTCTGATACCATGAAGAAATTGAGGCAAGGTGTAAGAACATGATAAATATCTAGCTACAAGATATTTCTCATAAGCATGCACAAGGAAAATAGAGAGAAGAATAATGAGACTGAATACAAGAGAAGTGAAGAATATTAATTGACTATTGATAAAAATGAATTGATTGATTCATAAATGATGATTATTACATTAGTAGTACATATTTATAAAGGAAAATAGAGTTTCTAGAAGACAACTCATGCTAGCTCATAAATCAGACTTACTAAATATGGTAAATCCCCATAGGTGGCTTAAGCATTTTCCACATCTGTCAAGGAGCTCAAAAATTGAATAAATCATGAATGAATGATGACGAGTGATGGAAATTATTGATAATCATGGAATCTATAGAGAAAATCATGGAGGATGAGTTGGTCACAAAATATGTCAGTTTCTAAGTTTGACTAGCTTTCCCTTATCTATTGAAAAACATGATAAAGTTTTCTAAAGGAAGAAAAGAAAATAAGGGGCAGTCTCCATTGTGAGAATTATGATAAGGTTCATAGAATCTAACCATAATCAGTATAAAAGCACTCCTAGGGTAAATATGGAAAGTATTGACGAAGTGGTGCTAGTGGAGGCCAACTACCTAGTCTAGAACATAGGAAATTAACCAGAAATGATTAATTATTTTTATTCTAAGTATGTAGTGGGTTTATAATATTCTAACACCCCCCTTTAAGCCTATATTTATGATGGGGATATTTGAAATAATCATAAATATAGATTTATATAGGTCCCAACAAACAGCCTATGGTCACCCTTTACAATTATGTTTGTCCAGAAAAGTGAGGAAAGAGGCAAAAGCACATGGGGAAAATCCTCCCTCAAGAAAGGAAAAGGCACAAAATAAATAACATGTATTCATATAGCTTTTTTTTTCACTTGAATGGTCTAAATGAACTGCTTCTTGAAGAGTAACTTAATGAAGAAGTTGTGAACTCTATTATCATGCACTAGAGTGTTGTAAGAAGGAAGAGGAGAGACTCACGATAGCTCATTACCTGATGGTGGAGGATAATTATATGAATGCTTCTTGCTGCTAAGATAATCTGATCTACAAACATAATCTAAAAAGGAAAAGATATTTATGCATACTCCTTCCTAAAGAGTAAAAAATTCAATACAATATGTTCCTTGTATAGCTACAAAATGGTGAAGTGGGTCATGTATCTTCTTTTCAAACTATTGTAGCACCTTCCCAATTCTAAAATGAGGATGAAATGACTCTAAAATATTAGAAATATTACCATATGGAGCAACAAACTCCAAAGGTATAGTTTCTCCATGAGAGGATAGGACTATAGTAGGAAAAGGATGAGCAACTGGGGAAAACTAATGGGTGTGTAAATTTGAATGATAGATGGACTTGAGATCTAAACCACATATGCTTATATCAGATCCAAACATTTGTAACATAATTCCAACGATGAATAACATCATGGATAACCAACCAGTGAAAAATAGACAAGACTTGAAACAATTAGATATAAGTAACACTGCATAGGATACCAATAAGGAATCAACTAATGAACTCAGGGTTTGTATAGTATTAGGAGTATTCCAAGTATGGGTAAATGGTATGGATGATGTCATAACATGAATATCTACCTACAAATTTGATTATAAATCATATTCATAATAATTTGAATGGAGTGGGGAAGAGCTGGATAAAGACAAGTCAGGATCTAGTGAAAAAACACAACGACTGAGAAATGGATCCAGTGGACTGATAGGTGATTTATCTAAGAAATACACTGATGTTTCTGATTCTAAAATATCAGAAAATGAATATATATTAGAGACTCCATGAGAAAATAATTTAACACTGGAACTCAATGAACAGTTTATATTACCTTGGGACTGTGCACTATGACAATGTTCTAAGGATTCAACATGCTTCTCTAGTTCATCTAGTACATGAATGCTATGTTTCTCAAGAAACTGAGACATGATGTCCATATTCTTATTGAGCTCATTGACATGATGTCTTGAAATTCTCTACACTGTATGCAATTCTTTTTCACCCTGATATGCATCTTTCCAGTCAATAATAACCTGCTCTAAATTTGTTAGTAGCTTAGGAGTAAATATGGTATATTCTTTCATACAAGAAAATAAACTCATATCTAACAATTCCTCCTTTCAGAAAAAAATTACTATTGTGACCACACTCTCATACCTTCATGCAAAATCCCTTTTCTGCTCTGATACCAACCTAATGCCAGGATCCCTTTGCATGCAGTCTTTAGAGAGACTTTCACACAATTTAGTCAGTTCTATATCTAGCAGAACTGCTAAATTTAACAAACGCGACCAATGGTCCCATAGGCGCTCAATGAAGAGCGGACTTCAAATTGGTGATGAACCCGATTTCATACAAATTTTGCATCCAACTGCTGCTATTAACTAACTTCTTAGTTAAATTAGTATAATCCTTAAGGACCGTCGGATCTGTGTCCCCACCAAATCAACGATGGACTTCATATATGATGAAGCGGATTTCATAAAAATTCTGCACACATCAAAAATTTTCCAAATCATGCAGCTCCACCCAACTAAATCGATGTATGCCATCGATTTGCTTCCATGATCAACCTTTTCCGTTGATCTCAATCCTCTTTGCAATGATTAGTTTCATATTTCACAGCCCAAATCCTTTTTTAATCCTCCTTACTATTTCATTTGTGAAATCCGTTTCTGGTCGTTGAACTTCGCACATCCAGATCTCCACTACATGATCTACAGTCGTATGGATGATTAGGTTAAAAGTATCTAGGGTGTAATTTCCAATTGCAAAATTCCTCCTCAGCCGTAGATCTGGTTGTACCATGATCTCGACCATCCACACCTGTACATACTTAAACTTTGTTTATCCATGGATCCTTGCAGTAATCAATCATTGTTCTAGAAACCTGCAACAAGGTTACTCTGCACATATTTCATTCATGAAATTCTCAATGGATTATTAATCCAACTCTCATTCGATTGATTAGATAATCGATCAATCGATATCTGTTTCTCTCCTTCTTAGAAGCCATGAATTCACACATAGGCTTATCACTCATTATCAGAGGATTAAACAAACATTAAATTCATGAAATCACACATTCAGATAGAATTGAATTTACATAGAGAGTATGTTGAAATAGGATTTCTTCATTCACACAATGAAACTATACATTCATAATTGTCTCAAAACCTGTGTTCTAATCTCTTTAGGCCCGATACATCTTTAATTGGCCTTGCTTGAGCCATATTTACTCTGTTCTGGCTACTTCTCCTACTTCTATCTCTATTCCTCTATTATGTTCTATTACTTTGTCCTCTATGCCTTGTAGGATTTCATATTTATACAGAACAGGATTTATGAACCATTCTGGTTCAAATCCTCAATATACTACCTATCCTATGACTCACTAATAGATCACTAACTAAATACTATAATCACTCAACATACCACTAACTCTTTTCTAGTTGTTACATGTGGAAAGAATCAAGTATCCTTTTTCATTTTATTTATATTTTTATAAAATAAAGAAAATTTACATGTATGAGACCCTAGGTCTCCTTAAGTTTCCCTTGACTTGGTGAAGTCACAAATGAATTCACTGGGATATTCTATGCTCCTGCATCGCAATCGAATTGGCCATTGTCATAAACCCCTGCAAGTTCCAACAGTGGATAGGAAAGTTTGGTAACATTACCCACAAATTCCTTCGATCCAATTGCTCAGTATGAGGGTTGAAACCCACATGCCAGCATCCTAAGACCAGAGACCCTTGACCCGAAATCCAGTACTACGACTCAATAACCTCTCTATCTTCTACCGATAGGAACAGAAACAAGACCCAACCATTAACCAACGTCAAGACTTTTGGAACTGATTTCAATAATGGCTTGTTGCAGCTGCAACATTTTCCCAAAATTCAAAAAAAAATTGGGACCCTCCTTTAAGTCATTTTGGCTCAGCTTTTGATTTTTCTTGATGTTTTGGGGAAATAATATTTTTATGCCAGCAATGTTTCACTATTTGCTTTAGTTTTACCTTGCCATCGGAAGCGTTTTGGATGTTCAAGTCGGAAATCTAGTCATCTGCACGCCGTTGCGGAGAAGTAACAATAATCCAGGTCCGATTCAAGATTTGTTTTCTCTGATGCCTTTATTCTCTTGTTTGTCTCAATCAACAATTTGTTGGAATCCCATCGAAACATATTGTCTCTACGTTTTCTGTAGTTGCAGATGGCGCATTATGAAGTTCCCCGATGATTGCATTAACCTTTTCGACCCCGCTGTTTTATTTCACTGATCCTTGAGTTTTCAGCATCCTGCAAGGCTGTTTCTACAAGTTCTTCCCAATCCCCAACCAGCACTGAGTCTTCCAATATAGGACGATCTTTCCTTTTATATTCTCTTCTGGGCAATTCAGGAATAATCGACAATCCTCCAATCTTCTTCACGTATGCCCTAGTGTGTCTTCTCAGATCATTAACAATTTCGTTGTCGATAGAATACAAATGTTCTCTACCCCCTTCTTCAGGAATTGTATTGGAAAACAAACTACTTCCTAAACTATTACCGATGGAATGATCTCAGGAAAACAAGTTTCCTCGGCCATCCAAGCACTAGCGGCCCTCCTTCTAGCACCAGAAAATGTTGAGGCCAGGAAAATCGCAGGCAACAAAAGCAAGGGATTCTCCCCAGTCAACATTCCCAACTAGCCCGTGACTGTTTGGTGTAGGGAATCCATCCAGTTTGCGGTTTGGCCACCGTAGGTCAAGAAACAAAAATAAATTGTTTTACCGGTTGCGGCTCGATCCACCGTATATATTTTTGTATTTTGACTTAAAGTATGATATGCAAGTGCCTACTTAACATGCAAAGTGATAAAGAATGGAAGGAGTATTCACAATGTGATGCGCAAGTTCTTACCTCTCATCTTAAACTCTCAAGCATCTAAATCACACACACAGCAAGGAAATAAATCTACCTACCTATCCCCAGGGAGAAAGATGGTAACTTATTAATGAGTAATGTATCTTGTGCATGCACTATAAAGAGAAATTACAAAGAGCTGATACTTCTTCCAAAAACACATGAACAATTAAAGATATTTAAACAACCAAATAGGTAATTGCTTAAGAACAACATTCATTACTCATAGTGGCATTTTCATAAAATAAACCAGAAATTATTTAAACAAGAACATAGGTCCTGAAAGTCAGAACGATCTCATAGTTAGTGGACAAAAGCTGAAAATGAAATAGTTTCTCTTCAACAAATCCATAGCATAACATTTGAACATCCCACCATACTTTCTCCAACAGGCAAACTGTAATTCTTTATTGCAAAAGGAAGTAGTTCTTCTTACAATATCTCTTCACTAATCTAACTGGGAAAAATTCCCTTCTTCATCTAAATCCTCTATATTTATACAAAAGAACAAGACTGTTGGGCTGCCCACAAATAACTCTTGGGATTCCCCAACTCTTCGCTTCCCAAAATTTACTTTCACTAAGTGTTTACAAAATTTACAACATATTGCAAAAGTGAACAAATGTTCATGAGGAGGGCCCCACTTGATTATTTAGAAATTTCTTCCATGCTGAAGCTTCGGAAGCAATACTTTCAAATTCAGAAGGTTCCAAGAATCGAATGTTTATTTCAAATTTTGCAGCTTGGTTTCTGATAGCTTCTATTCTAGCTGTGCTTAGGTGAAGCTGATCTTCTAACAGCTGCACACTAATCGCAGAATGATCTACCTCATTCCTGAGGGTCTGTTCATCTAAAGTTTTTATTGTGCTGTATTCTCCTTTCATCTTCTTGGTACCTTTTTTGCAAAATTTCCACAAACAGGATGTGGTCCAGAAAAGCATCCATCCTTTGTTCAGCCTCTACCTGGCATCAATTATAAGTAATCAGAAGTCTTCTAAAGAATTTTGTACATGCCCCTCTTGTCTTCTTAACAACCATTTTGAACTCCTTGGCTATGTTAACGAAAAACTCCAACACATCGTAGTCCTTCCTAAGGGATTGTTGATATTTTGAGGGTAATTCTGCAGGAGATTCTTCATTAGCTTATAATCTTGCCATCCTTCCTGTCAGGACTTCTAGGATGTCCTGAGATCTGTCAACAAAATATGAGGAGGTCTCCAAAATCTCCTCCAATCGGCTATCTATTTGCAAAACCCTGCATATTTCCTCCTATATGGCCATCTGCAGCTGAAGCATCTTGGCTCTCTGTGCCAGAACGTGTTCTTTGAAAGGTTGAAGACTAACTTGTTGTTCTCTGTCTTCCTCTAAAGATGTTTTCATCGAGGTAATCTGTTCTTTAAGTTTTTCCTCCTTCCCTTGAGATTGCCTCTCATTTGCTTCCAAGGTAGTCTTCTGCAACTCTTGATCCTTTATCTTACCTAGCAGTTGCTCCTTCTCTACCCTCAACTCTTGATATTCTTGATGTACTTTCTCTAGACACTCTTGGGCGGTCTCCATAGATTTTTTCTCTATCTGGAGGACCTGAAGTTCAGCCTTTGAAGACTTGATTTCTTTTTGTATGTCTTCAAACTTTCTCTTTAACCTATTGTTTTCTTCTCTTTCCTTTCTCAGGGTATCTTTGAGTTGAGAAGAAGACTTCTTTGACTGCTCCAGATCTGTCATTATTTTATCTACATTGTCCTCTGAAGCGTGGATCAATGCAGCCCCTGCTCTGATAGTGAACCTGGGGTCTCTGTCTGTCCCGTATACAATGGTTGTATCATTTATCATCTTACCAAACAGCCCCCTCGTTTCAACCTTCCTCTCAGTTCTCTTTACTATCATTTTATTTTATTTATCATAAAAGATAGTATTAAAATCTGGTACCTCTTCCCCTTTCTTCTATTCAAAGGGGATTATCCTAAGGGTGGGGACCATAGACTATCCTGGTGTGCTAGCAGCAGGTACTTCAGGATCTTGAATGTCGGGGTTTTCCAAGTCCTAGGCCTAACTGGTCTGTTGCGTCAAAAGCTGATTGTTTTGTCACTATTTGTGACAACTTTATCTTCTCTACCTCCTGCTTCTTCAGCTCCTCATCTAACTTCCTTTTTCTTTCTTCTTCGCTTTTGGAAGATTCTTCTGCCTCTTGTGCAGCTCTTCTTTTCTCCTCCTCCTCTCCTTTTAGCCATCCTTCAGCTTCTTGGGCTAACCTCTGAGCTTCGTCATTTCTTTTCCTGGTTTCTTCCTCCTCAGCTTTTGCCTACTCGTCCTGTCCCTTTCCACCTTTGGTGGTGATTTTCTTTTTAAACCTTTTCCTTAAGGCTGTCATGTTTAGTGCACTACAAAAAATGGTCTCCTCTCTGCCCTAGTGGCTAGTGTATTCAAAATGGACATTAGCCTCTTTGCAGTGCTCTGCAACCTTGTTACAGGAGTTATTCCTGTGGAAAGGCATTTCCCCAAAATGGAACTTCTCCAACTCCTCCATGAATTCATCGGCCTTCTTTACCCTAGTAAATTTGTAACTCCCCAATCTGAAAGGAAAAGGTGGGTATGCTGCCTTCTTATGTTCGAATAAAAAACTTCCTATGCCATCTAGGAAGACTTGTCTAACTGCCTCTTTATGAATTATATAGTCTGTGGCATATTTAGGCAATAGTGAGGGTGCTCTAGAGCCTCCAAACATTTGGAAATACAGCCCATCCTCAGTCAAGTAATAATCAACATATTCTTCAATCACCTGCAATGCCTCCTCCAACATGCAGTCGAATTCTTTTAAGAAAATCAGGGTATACAATGGCATAATGAAATGCTCACACACCTCCCTGTAGTGACTGTGGTATTTGTGGGCCCACAATGGCTTGTATGTTGAGTAAATTGGTGATCTTTCCTGGTCCCAGATGCATCTCAAGTTGGGGAAGGGTTGATTGCATAGTATGCAATCAATCAGTATGGAGCTCATGTAGAACTCCAATTTATTTTGGGACACCCCCCCTAGTGCTGATGCCATGCAGGACGAGAGGCTATTGGACACAATGTTGGCCCAATTGAAAACGGTCCCCTGTGTTGCAACATAAAAAATTATCGGCACCCACTCCAATTTGAAGCTTTTGCCATGGGCTCTCCCAAAAATCCTATTGAGCATCAAGGCAATGAACCTGTAAGGGGTTCTTAGGCTTGCAGTGTCATATTCTCTAGTTAGCATGGTTCTAAATTTTTTTCCAAGCATGAGCATCCTCTTGAGTGTCTCGACGAGGCCCATCCTGATGCTTTTCAGCCAGTCTTCAGTCAGATATATTTGAGCTTCAGGCAAGTGGTAAGCTAGGGCTACATATCCAGGGCTATAAGCAGCATAACCATGTTTATCAACATTCTCCAGAATCATGGTGGTCACATATTCCCTGGGCAGAATCCACCCAATCACCTCAGAGCATGGAAAGAGTTCAGGTCTCGTAGCAATCTTCATTAATGAAGACCTCTCTATGTTGGCATAGACTTCCTCAAAGCCTATGTCAGGCACCTCTCAGCGTGTAATCAATCTGTAGATATCTCCCCACTGATATTCAGGCTCTACACCAATTATGCATTTGGTGTCTTCATAAATATATTCGACTCTGGTGATGACTTCGACGTTGGGTTCCTCTTCGACTGCGGGAGCCTTCTTCTTTTGACGCTTAGACATCTTAAGTTCCGAAGAATTTTCCTGTCACATATAAAATTGTAATTGTTAGGTCATTTTAGGACAACTTTTAAAGATTGAGATAACAATGTAAGCGTTTTACCTCGTCTGTGTTAAACATGACTACAGTTAATAAAAATAAGCAAATATGTTCAAACAACTACTCCTGCCCAAAAAACTAAAACCATCTTAGTCCAACAAAGCTCGAATGTGGAAAAACAAGGCCTTTGTCACAAATGAAAACAGTCCCGGGCCCTCTCTCGGTGCCATAACCTATGCGTTACACAGACACCTGAGGCATTAAATCTAAAAATATCAAGGGGACGCTACCGGTGACAGCACCCTAGAAAACTGTACAGGCTCATCTCAAGGTCCATCTTAGACTAGGTAATGCGATACTGCCCTAGACCGGTTCGGGTTCGAATTTGACCGTGAACAGGGTCGCTCTAACAATGAACTGAAAACAACACTGAGGTCATGGTTTGCAGAATGCAGGTGACCAGACTAGTGGAAACAAACCCGGTATTCCCCCAGGAAAGCCATGAAATCCTTCCCTGGACCGTCGAACACAAAATGGGGTAAGAGGTGTAGATAGCATAACGACCGTCTACACCAGTTTCCCCAACCATTGAGTGTAGGCTGCAAGACCATAACAGCCGCGGAATAAAACATTAAGTAGACCACAAAGACCCCCCACTAACAGTCATGCCATTAACTTCAGAATATATACATGTCAAGACGGGAACCTAAGTAAAACCCTAACTACAGAGACAAGGAATTAGCTCATCCAATCAAACGGAATGGGAAAATGAGTACAAGGGCCTACCTGGCACTGCTATGCGACTGGTGGGAGGAAAACCATTGAGCTTCCATGGCAGAGCCACCTAGGAGCGAGGGTACTGACAGCGAGAATCCTAGTTTGCTCGAGTGAAAACAACAGTGCAGAGACAGTCCAAAAAAAACAATAAAATAATAGACCACGCTATTCCAATATATATACACCCCGGGTCAACTATAATCGGCGGGAAAATGCTATCGGGCGGTAAAATGCAAGGGATCGGCGACCAAATCAGCATTGCCTCCGTAACCTCGAACAATGAAACAGTTGAGAGAACCGCCAAGGCATCAGCAGAGAAACAAAACGATACTCACATCGAAACTCACAAGATTAAAGCATCGAAACAATAGAAGGCTGGAGAACCGCAGCGGTGCAAACATAAAATAAACCAAGTTCCATAGACCGGCAAAATCGAAGAAAAAACCAACATGACTTTAACCAAGAAACATTGGTTCCACAGAAAATAAAATCAAACCATGCCGGAAAGACAACACTTTTCAAAGCCGCAACGGTGGATGCTCAAAGTAATCATTTAGAATATATAGAGTGTAACATTTAAGCGACGAAATTAAGAAGAGCACAAACTAGGAATTCCTTATACATACAGTAAATGTAGGATTCTATTCAAGCAAATTTCCTTGTACCACTTTATGAAAAAAATTTATAACTAATGTTGTTTGTATCGTTTTTGAAACTTTTTTACACCTATTAAGGCCTTGAAAATAGTAGGTAATAACAGTTAGGAATTCTCCTCAATAAACATTTCCAACTAGCCTGTTATTGTTTGGTATGGGGAATCCATCCAATTTACGGTCCGACTACCGTAGGTCAAGTAACAAATTAAATCGTTTTACTAGTTACGGCTCGGTCCACCATGTATATTATTCTTTTTTTGTGTTTAACTATAATGTGCAAGTGCCTATCTAAAAATGCAGATTGATAGAGATAACGAGGAGTGTCACAATGTAATGCATAGGTTCTTACCTCTCGTCTTAACTCTTTCGCATCTAAACCACACACAGCAAGAAATTAAATTTAACTAACTAACCTATCCCTAGGGAGCAAAATTATCAGTTATCAATGAGTAATGTATTTCTACGCATGCATTAAGAAAAATTACAAATAGCTGTTACTTATTTCAAAACTCATGGACATTAATAGAAATATGAACAACAAGATAGCTTATTGTTTATGACAACTTTCATTACTCATGCATTTGAAACATTCCACCAAGCTTTCTCCAGCAGGAAACTTGTAATTTTTTATTGCAAAAGGAAATAGTTCTTCTTACAATATACTCTCACAAATGATCTAGGAAAAAGTCCCTTCTCTATCTAAACTCTCCTTTATTTATACAAAAAAAAAAAAACCTTTGGGCTACCTCTCGATGACCTTTGGGATTCCCCTTGATGACCTTTGGGCTTCCCCAACCTTTCAGTTCCAAAATTTGCTCTTGTAGTATGTGCTCATAATTTATACAATATGTTACATTTTAAATTAAAATTTAAGAGCACTTTATGAAGAGGGACCAGCTTGGTTGCTGATGAGCTTTTTCCAAGCATGGGCCTCTACTGCTATCGATCTACTCAATAATCTTGTTGAGGCCTGAAAAATAGCAGGAAACAACAGCAAGGGATTCTTCCCAGTAAACGTTCCCAACTAGCCTGTTACTGTTTGGTATGGGGAATCCGTCCGGTTTGTGGTCCGGATACCGTAGGTCAAGTAACAAAAATAAAAGGTTTTACCAGTTACGACCCAGTCCACCGTGTATATTTTAGTTTTTTATATTTAAGTATGAGATGCAAGTGCCTATATAAGAATGCATATTGATAAAGAATATGAGGAGCAGTCACAATGCGAAGCGTAGGTTCTTACCTCTCGCATTAAACTCTCTCGCATCTGAATCACACACAGCAAGAAATTAAAACTAACTACCTAACCTATCCCTAGGGAGCAAGATTATCATCCATTGAGGAGTAATGTATTTTGTACATGCATTATGAAAAATCACAGATAGATGATACTTCTTTCAAAACACATGAACATTTAAAGATATTTGAACAACCAGATAGCCAATTGTTTATGAATAGCATCCATTACTCAGAGTGGAAATTTTCATAAAATAAACCAAAGAACATTCATACAAGAACATAGGTTCAAATAGTTAGAACGATCTCACAGTTAATGGACACAAAGCTGAAAACGAAATAGTTCCTCTTGAACAAATCCATAGCACAACATTTGAACATTCCCCCAAGCTTTCTCCAGCAGGAAAATTGTAATTATCTATTGCAAAAGGAAATAGTTCTTCTTACAATATGTCTTCACAAAGCTAACTAGAAAAAAGTCTCTTATTTCCTCTAACTTTCCTATATCTATACAAAAATAGCAAAACCTTTGGGTTGCTCCACCGGGTGACCTTTGGGCTCCCCCAACCGTTTAATCTCACAATTTTTTCCTTTGTGAGTGCTCATGATTTATGCAATACGTTACATTTCAGAATAAGAGCTTAAGAGCACTTTTATAAAAAAGGACCAGCTTGGTAACTGATTAACTTTTCCCAAGCCTGGGCCTCTACTGCTGTCGATCTGTTGAGATCTCAGACCCCTACTTCCTTCTTCTCTTTCTTCATTTCTACTTCTTCATTTTTTAAGCCACTTCCTTCCTTGTTGATTCCCTTTTAGACATATCCTCTTTACAGTAGCAAATCATCCTCTCATAAACACAAATTTTTCTTAGACCATTTATCGTTTGACAAAGTACATAAACTGTATCAAAACATACATCCTGTAAAATGAACTTTTATGAATGATAATGCAAAGAAAAATCCTATGAGTTCATATCCTAAAATCACAAGCCCGAAAGACAGATTCTTTAACTCAAGCGAGGCCGCATATGGACTAACTCGAAATCCACTGAAGAAAACATGAATCACAGCAAAGTAATCGCCCATCTGAACCCTAAACCGTGCTTCATCTTGGAGAAACTTAGACTCAACAAAAAAACCACGAAACAACTCCGGCATCATAAAATAAAGTAAAAGTACACAAAAAGGCGAGGAAAAACCCTCTCGGCGAGCAGAACTACTAAGCATCAGGAGAAACCAATACTCTCAACGACAGGCGGAATCACTATATACATTTGCAGGATAGTCCCATTCACAACCACAATGGCAGGCCTTAGATAGACTAAAAGTTCCATGGTCAATATAAAAACATCGGCGACCGGAAAATCTAAAGCCAACGGTTAGAGCTCAAAACTACTAATCATCAACGATAAAGTTCGTTACGCAGCCACAACGACGGAAGATAGATTGAATACCGCTTCCGTGAAACAAGAAATATCACTGGTGATCGGAAACTCTAATGATTACAGAGGAAAAGTCCTAGTCATAGCCGCAACGGCAGACAACGAACAAAATACGGATCCCGCGAGACTATTAATTCAATCGGCGTCGAATCCCTTTAACACTAAACGTCTCCTCAGTGTTGGCGATTAGAAACACTAACAACGGGAGGATAGTTGACAAAGTAGCCGCAACAGTGGAGATCATAAGGACTAGCCCTCCGATCAATAGTCATAAACGGGTCTGATGGCGAAAAGAAATCAAATCAATTAAAGGTCTAAAAAAACCACGAAATCAGCGAGGATTAAAACTGTTCGTCGGGTCATTCATCATTTCCATTCTGAAACATCGGTGACATAGATAACTAATGCCCCGACGCAATCGTTAACAGACTTTCGACAATGAAAAAATCAAAGTTAAGCATAAAGTTTTGAACCAATAAGAATACGGAATCGTCAATAGTAAAGCTATGGGCTCCACGACCATGATAAAATGAAACCTCCAATAGTCCAAAAAAACAATTGAAAAAAAAGTGCATCGATGAAAAACCAGACTTTCCATCGAGACAATCATCATTTAGTTTCTGCAACAGCGGCCATGTAGGGAACTATGGCTGCGATTCATTGTTCAATAAAACTTCTGACATCGATCAGAAACATCATTTAAACAGGAAAAAAAAATCATCGAAAACGTTAAGTGTTTGGGAAATCTTAAGGTTGTGCAGCGGTCTAAAATTTTTGTCTCATCTCCAAAATAGCGGCATCATAGAGATCAAAAACCCTGACTCAAACTTCAACCAACCTCTGACCGCAATAAAATCAAACCATCGAAAAATAAAAAATGTTAAGTTCCACAGTCAAAAGCATTAGCAGTTTTATATCATCTAACCTCCGAAAGTGAAAAACAATCAAACTCAGGAGAATCCAAATTCATAACAGAGGAAAGATAGAGTTAAGGAATCTTAAACACTCCCAGGCAAGATAAAATTAAAAGGAGGGTCCAAAATTTTAAAAAAATTGGGAGAAAAGTTGCAGCTGCAACAATTGGCGACTACCTGGTGAACCTAGATCTATGGACAATTTCTTCCTTAAGTAACAGATTGTTTGACAATAAAACCAACATGTTGAATTCTTCTAGATGTTTGGATTTCCCAAATGGAAAACATATGTACTTTTAATCATTGACAATAGTCCAATTTAGGAAAATGGAAACCAAAATTTTAAAGTCAAGATAACTCTTTTGAGGCCAGGAATATGAGTTTCATTATTACCTCTATCTTCGGGTAGCTTCCAGCTTGGACACCACAGGATTGTAACATATGGTAAACAAAAATATTCATTTGTTCCTCATTCCCATGCCATTTTGCACTTTTTTGTGCTTTTGGACTTTTTGTCCTTTTTTGAGTCCTCCTGCATGCCTTTCTTTCTGAATTTTTATTTAGGCTCCTCTATCCATAGTGTCCTTTTGTGTGAGAGATGTATTTAATTTTCAGCTCATGGATGGAGAAGAACTTTTGGCAATTTTGTACTCATATGGTTCAGTACTTTGTTTTGATACATATTGCTTTCTTTAGGAGTTTTTTGACTCTTACTTGCCATTAGAGGAAATTTGGGGTCTAAAATGGGCCTTATAAGGAAACGTGCCTAAATAAGTTTTTGTGAGTTGGAATTCAAGAACCAATAGAATTTCAATAAAATAAGTCAACCATAATGGTTGAATTGACATATTTGTCATTAAAAAA
>LPNX011101102.1:122588-237505 GCA_001517045.1 Pseudotsuga menziesii
CTTTTGGCTTCAAATTCTTGGCATTGTATTATTTATATATAATATACTGTTTACCTTGCTTCCTTTCCATGGGTCTTTTGCTGTCACCCCCTAAGACATTTTTAAATGTGAGATGGATGGAGTCTCGAAATAGTAATCCAGACCTTTTGATCTTGAGTTATTTTACAAGGATTAAGTAGGACTTCAATGTGTTCATAGCCATTTAGGAAAACTGTTAAACTAGAAGAAATTCTTTCAGATAAAACAATAGTACCAGTCTTATACTCAAGGACTTTAGTTAATCTAGAATTCTGATGCTCTCCATGCAACCAAAAGTTTGCTTCTTTTATTGAAATCAATCAAAATCTAAACTAAAAACAAACAGAAATAAAATAAATCAAAGTAA
Organism: Pseudotsuga menziesii; assembly: GCA_001517045.1. Lineage (NCBI taxonomy): Eukaryota > Viridiplantae > Streptophyta > Pinopsida > Pinales > Pinaceae > Pseudotsuga > Pseudotsuga menziesii. Next base: position 122,974 of record LPNX011101102.1, read on the forward strand.
ACAACCAAATCAATTTATTTATGTACAAGGTAATCAAGAAAAATAAAATTTGAGAACTAAACCACTAACTGGTCAGTCCTCTGCCCACCCCTATAAATCTAGCAATCTGTAAGTTAAGGGGCTAGGATTGAATACAAAATGAAAAAGACCTAACCATTATCAAAAACTACATTCACTGGTCTTGAAAACGCTATATCTAAAACTGAAACTACTAGTTTACAATCAATCTCATCAGCCCGTGAAAACCGAAGGAGATCGAGCTGGGTGTCAGATATGTTGTTGGCTTCTTATGATGCAAAGTTTCCCAGTTCAAGTTCAATTAGATAATTTCCCAATACATAATTCACTGGTTCATTCTTACCCTCCAACTGAGTGACATTGTGTTTCATGTGGGGCTCTCTTAATACTTTAATTTGATTGGGACTTCCCTTGTAAGGCAACCACAGATGTGACCAGTCTGAGGCAAAATATCCATTCAGCTTTGCTGACCAATCCCTACTCAAAACAAGTCCATAAGCCTCAGGTATGTCTACTACTAAAATATCAATGAATTGACATACCTTTTCATTTGAACATAACTGAATCAAAACGTCCTCCATTTCCCCAATTACCTTCACATTTGTTCTGTCTAACTGAATGACCTGCCAGGTAGATGGTTTAGGCTATCCATTTATCCTTTTGTAGACCGAAAGGGGCATGACATTTACGAATGCCCCTGAGTCTACTAGACAGTTGTGCACGTTATGGTTGAAAATTTCAAAAGTAAGGAGAAAATGTGGAGTTTTGTATTTGGACTTACCTCCCACACTTGCTTCCCCAATCTCTTCATCTTCAGGTTGGTTATTGGTGGGAATCTTTTCCTTTGGCATTTCAAGTGCTTTCAATAATTTTTCTTTCTGCTGCGGCACATTACACATTTCAAACAGCGAGATATTTGCCTTAGCCCTTTTAATATCTTCCACAATATTATACTCCATCTTATGTTCTTTTCGATTCTTTTTTACATTATTGCTCTTCTCTTCAATGGGCTTAGTAGGCATGTCGATTTGCTTTGGATTGTGACTGGTAATGGTAAACTCAAGAAATTTATTAGCTGTGGCATTCTTCTTAATTTTCTTTACATTCTCCTGAAGTCTCTTAATTTTCGAGATTATTAGCCTATCTTCTTTTATCAGCCCTTGGCTCCTCATTGTCACATTTTCTTCTGATATATCCTCATGTCTCAAATCACTTTCCTTTTCAGTATCAAACATCGAGACACAGTCCCATAAATCCATGGCATCATCCTCTTGCTTTTCTGTTGATTTTTTATCATTTTCTTCCTCATCATTTTCCTCTGTTAGTTTTGAGTCCAACAGCTGATTCATCACTAATGTCATTGAATTTATCCATTGAGGACAATTTTTTTCAGAATGAGGCTGCTGGTGAAAAGTGCAAAAGTTGTCCATACCTACCTCCGCTAAGTTCATTGATGCAAGACTGTGTGGAGGAGGTTTAGACTGATTGTTATCCTCTCTTCTCTTGTAGTAAGGATTATATGCTTTCTGAGCTTCCTTTTCCTTCTCCAAATCTATTATTCTATTTGAAATCTTCTGCATCATCTTTACTACCCCTTCAAATTCATGAGACTGCTCCTCCTTAGTATTAGTAAATAATAAAGCTTCCTTAACAAAAGTTTTTTCTCCAAACTGCTCAGGATAATCTTCGATGCTCTCTCTTTCAGCTTCTACTCTCTCAGCTTCTTCGTAAGTTTCTCATAACATAGGTTTGGATTTCATCTTGGTGAACATGGTCAAATCAGGCCCTAAAGCTGAAGTATAATATTCAATCAAAACTTTATCAGAAGGCTTATCATCTACAGAAAAATTCTTAAGATAAGAAGCAAACCTTTGTGTAAAACAATGCACCTTTTCTTTTCTTTCTTTCTTCAAATCGCATAAACCTTTCATCAGTGTTGCATGGGTTTTCTGGGATGCATATTTATTTCTGAATATTCTTTCAAAAGTATCCCATTCTGGGATTGAGTTTGCAGGCAGACCAAAATACCATGAGGTTGATGTTCCTTTAAGGGTATGTGGAAAAAGTCTGCAGACTACATCTTCGTGTTCTCTAGCCCTTAATCCTTCTATGGCTAAGTAAAAGCTTTGCAAGTGATTATCTACTAAAATCTTTTCAGTTGGGTCAAATTTGGGCAGCACTTTCTCAAAATACTGAGGTAAGTCATGCAAAGGAGGTGTTAGGTTTAAAGGTGATCTGGCTTTCCAAGTAGGTGGTGGATTTGGTGGGTTGGGTGGCTGATTTGGGTTTATGCCTGCCATGAGTCTGGGTGGAGAGTGAGGTGGTGAATGAATAGGAGCATGAACAGGTGAACAGGAAGGGGTCTCTGGGCCCACTTGATTCAAAGGCTAAACAAATTCCTGTAAGGTTGTTTCTACAAGTTCTTCCAAATCTCCAACCAACACTAAGTCTTCCAATACAGGACAATCTTTCTTCTTATATTCTCTTCTAGGTAAATCAGGGATAATCAGTAATCCTCCAATCCTTTTCACATATTCCCTAGTATGCCTTCTCAGATCATTAACTACTTCGTTATCCACAACAAACAAATTTTCTCTATTCTCTTCAGTATTTGGGTGAGGAAATGAACTACTTTCAAAACTATCACTGGTGGAGTCATTTCGAGGAAAAGGATTTCCCTAGCTAGCCATGCACTGGTGGCCCTCCTTCTAGCACCAAAAAACTATTGAGTCCTGGAAAATCGCAGGCAAAAACGGCAAGGGATTCTCCCCAGTAAACGTTCCCAACTAGCCCATTACTATTTGGTATGGGGAATCCATCTGGTTTGCAGTCCGGCTACCGCAAGTCAAGTAACAAAAATAAAAGGTTTTACCGGTTGCGGCCCGGTCCACCGTGTATATTTTAGTTTTTTATATTTAAGTATGAGATGCAAGTGCCTATCTAAGAATGCATATTGATAGAGAATACGAGGAGCAGTCACAATGTGATGCACAGGTTCTTACCTCTCATCTTAAACTCTCTCGCATCTGAATCACACACAGCAAGAAATTAAAACTAACTACCTAACCTATCCCTAGGGAGCAAGATTATCATTCATTGATGAGTAATGTATTTTGTACATGCATTATGAAAAATCATAGATAGCTAATACTTCTTTCAAAACACATGAACATTTAAATATATTTGAACAACCAGATAGCCAATTGTTTATGAATAGCATTAATTACTCATAGTGGAAATTTTCATAAAATAAACCAGAGAACATTCATACAAGAACATAGGTTCAAAGAGTTAGAACGATCTCACAGTTAATGGACACAAATCCATAGCACAACATTTGAACATTCCACCAAGCTTTCTCCAACAGGGGAATTGTAATTATCTATTGCAAAAGGAAATAGTTCTTCTTACAATATGTCTTCACAAATATAACTGGGAAAAAGTCCCTTATTTCCTCTAACTTTCCTATATGTATACAAAAACAACAAAACCTTTGGGAAAACCCTCTTGACGAGCAGAACTACTAAGCATCGGGTGAAAACAATACTCTCAACGACGAGCAGAATCACTATATACATCGGCAGGATAGTCCCATTCACAACCGCAACTTCGGGCCTTAGATAGACTAAAAGTTTCGCGATCAACATAAAAACATTGGCGGCTGATAGATTGACTACCACTTTCACAAAACAGGAAATATCACTGGCAATTGGAAACTATAATGATTATAGAGGAAAATTCCTATTCATAGCCGCAATGGTGGACAGGGAACAGAGTACAGATCCTGCGAGACTATTAAGTCAATCGGCGTCGAAGCCCTTTAATGCTAAACGTCTCCTAAGTGTTGGATATTAGAAACACTAACAATGGGCGAATAGTTGACAAAGCAGCCGTAACAGCGGAGATCATAAGGACTAGCCCTTCGATCAATAGTCATAAATGGCTCTAGTGGTGAAAAGAAAGCAAGTCAATTAAAGGTATGAAAAAACCACGGAATCGATGAGGATTAAAACTATCCATCGGGTCATTCATCGTTTCCATTCCGAAACATCGGTCACATAGATAACTAATTCCCTGACACAATCATTAACAAACTTCCAACAGTGAAAAAATCAAAGTTAAGCATAAAGGTTTGAACCAATAAGAATACAGAATCGTCAATAGTAAAGCTATGGGCTCCGCGACCATGATAAAATGAAACCGCCAATAGTCCAAAAAAACAATTGAAAAAAAAGTGCATCGGTGAAAAACTAGACTTTCCATCGAGACAATAATCATTTAGTTTCCGTAATGGTGGCCATGTAGGGAACTATGGCCATGATTCATTGTTCAATAAAACTTCCAATAGCGATCAGAAACATCATTTAAACAGGAAAAAAAAATCATCAAAAACGTCAAGTGTTTGGGAAATCTTAAGGTTGTGCAGCGGTCTAAAAAGTTTGTCTCATCTCCAAAATAGCGGCTTCATAGAGATCAAAAACCCGGACTCAAACTTCAACCAACCTCCGACCACAATAAAACCAAACCATCGAAAAATAAAAAATGTTAAGTTCCACAGTCAAAAGCATTGGCAGTTTTATATCATCCAACCTCTGAAAGTGAAAAACAATCGAACTCAAATCAAACTCAGGAGAATCCAAATTCCTAACAAAGGAAAGACATAGTTCAGGAATCTTAAACACTCCCAGGCAAGATAAAATTAAAAGGAGGGTCCAAAATTTTAAAAAATTTGGGAGAAAAGTTACATCTACAACAAATCTATTAGTCTTTTTTGAGATCCTGTTAATCTCATACTTTCACTTTCTTCTTTTCTTTTCTTTATCTCTGCTTACTCATTTCTCTTTCTCTCCTCCTCTTCCTTCCTTGCTTCTTCCTCCACAACTCTCTTTCTTTCTTCTTCTTCATTCTTCAGCCAACTCTCTGTCATAAAAAAAACATGTTCTTAGACCATTAAGCTTTTACCAAAATAAAAAAACTGTATCAATATATTTACCTCCTCCATATGCATTCTGTAAAATAAACTATACACATTATTAATGCATGAAAAGAAAGAAGGACAAGGCAAAGAAATCCCAGAAGTTTGTGTCCTAAAATCCTCTAAGTCCACTGTCCAAAACTAAAATCACAAGCCCGATAGAATGGACTCTTCATCTCAATCCAGGCTGCATCTGGACTAACGCAAAATCCTCCGATGAAAGCATGAACCATAACAATGTAACCGCCAATCCTCAAAATAATGAACCCTAAATTGTGCTCTTCATCTCAGAAAAAACCTTGAATCGACCAAAACCCATGGAAAACCTCCGCCATCCCATAAAATAGAGTAAAAGCACACAAAATCGGTGGGAAAAACCTATCGACAGTTGAAAACTCTAATCATTGAAAGGATATTTTGATCAAAAATTACAACGGCGGATTCACAAATGCATCGACAGGTAAGTTCACTAAATAGCCGCAACAGCGGGCCACAACCAGACTACGGGTTCTATGACAAAATAAATCTATCGGTGATCAAAAACTCTAAGGCTAAAGGTCAGAGCTTCAACCCTAAGCACATCCACATTGTCGATGATGCAAGCCTAAGCACTGTCGCGGTCATGTATCGGAGATCAGAGAGACTACCTACTAAACACATCAGCCCCAGCGAGCAGAAGGACTAACCCCAATACTCTTTGTAGTTTCAATGATATAAAGCACTAAACGCTGCCGGTATCATGTATCGGAGATTGAAACTACTAACCAATAATGCATCGGCAAGTCAAAACACTAAACATCAGAGAGATAGTCTGATCGACAGTCGCAACGGTGGATAACAAACTAACTGTGGGTTCCGTGGATCATAAAACTGTCGACGATCATAAGTTCTAATCACTATGTATCGATGAATTAAACTTCAACGCTACCGTAGTGTCGGCAATGCAAAGTACAAGCCCTCCGATCAAATTCAAACATCGTTCCGATAGCAATAAAATAAAAATCATCGGCAGTCAAAGGTTTAACAATAAAACAAAAAGGATGTAAAGCGCATCGGCGAAAATAAGAACTGTTTATTGTTTCCCTCTTGAAACGTTGGCGGGATAGAGAACTAATTCACTGTCCCAACTTCAACTGACTTTCGACAGCGATCGAAAAATGAAAATAAAAACGTTAAGTTTTCGAAAGCCTTATGGCTGGGCAGCGGTAATACTAGCTCGTTTAACCTCCGAAACAGTGGGAAAAAATAGTCAATTAGTCATCTGACTTCCACATCAAAAACTCCAAATTTATAGTAGAGAAAAAACAAAGTTCAGGAACTCAAACAATCCTAGGCTAGATAAAATTGAAAGGAGGGTCCAAAATTTTAGAAAATTTGGGAAAGAGGTTGCAGGTGCAACAATTGGCCCACTACCTGGTGAACACAGATCTCTAGACAACTCCTTCTTTGAGTAACAAACTATTTTGACAATAAATACCAACATGTTGAATTCTTCTAGATGTCTGGATTTCCCAAATTACAGATGTATGCACTTTAATCATTGATGATAGTCCAATTTAGGGATAATGGGAACCAAGATTTCAAAGTCTAGATAACTCTTTTGAGTTCAAGGATATGAATTTCATTTTTTTACCTATGTCTTGTGGTAGCTCCCAGCTTGGACACCACAGGATTGTAACATATGGTAAACAGAAATATTTGTTTGTTCCTCATTCCCATGCCATTTTTCACTTTTGTGCTTTTGAGCTTTTTGTCCTTTCTGAGTCCTCATGCATGCCTTCTTTCTAAATTTTTTATTCAGGCTCCTCTATCCATAGTGCCCTTTTGTGTGAGAGATGTATTGATTTTTTCAGCTCACGGACGGAGAAGATTTTTGGCAATCTTATACTCATATGGTTCAGTACTTTGCTTTGATACATATTGATTTCTTAGGAGATTTTGACTCTTATTTTCCTTTTGGATTTCAATTCTTGGCATGGGATCATTTAAATATAATATACTGTTTACCATGCTTCCTCTCCATGGGTCTTTTGTTGTCACCCCCTAAGACAATTTTTTAAATGTGAGATGGATGGAACCTCGAAATAGTATTCCAGACCTTTTAATGTTGAGTTATTTTACAAGGATTAAGTAGGACTTCAATATGTTCATAGCCATTTAGGAAAACTACTGAACTAGAAGAAGTTCTTTCAAATAAATCAATAGTACACAGTCTTATAATCAAGGATTTTAGTTAATTCAGAATTTTGATGAACTCCATGCAACCAAAAGTTTGCTTCTTTATTAAAATCAATCAAACCCTAACTAAAATAAACAAAAATAAGCAAATCAAAATAAAACAAAGCAATCAGTTTATTTATGTACAAGACAACCAAGAAATAAAAATCAAGAAACATAAAGTTGGAGAACTAAACCACTAACTAGTAAGTTCTCTTCCCACCCCTGTAAATCTTGCAACTTGTGAGTTGAGGGGATAGGCTTGACTGCAATTTGAAAAGGCCTACCCATTATCTAGCTCTATCAAACTTGAATTAAAAACTACATCTAAAACTAAATCTACTATTTTACAGTCAATCTCATCAGCCCGTGAAAATCGAAGGAGATCGGGTTGGGTGTCAGGTGAACTGCTGGCTTCTTCATCTTGGCAATTTCCCGGTTCTAGTTCAATGAAGTAATTTCCCAACACATAATTCACTGGTTCACTTTTTCCCTCCAACTGAGTAACATTGTACTTCATCTTAGGCTCTCTTAATATTTTTATCTAATTGGGACTTCCCTTATGAAGCAACCACAGATGTGACCAATCTGATGCGAAGTATCCATCTAGCCGTGCCGACCAGTCTTGAATTAAAACAAGTCCATAAACATCAGGTATGTCTACTAGTGGTCTACTACTACAATATCATTGTACTGACATACCTTCTCATTTGTAGATAAGCGAATTAGAACATCTTCCATTTCTCCTATTACTTTCAAAGCTGTCCTGTCTATTTTAATAACCTACCAAATGGATGGTTTAGGATGTCCATTAATTCTCTTGTAGACTGAAAGTGGCATAACATTGATTGATGCCCCTGAGTCTACTAAATAGTTGTGCACATTATAGTTGAAAATCTCAAAAGTTAGAAGAAATGGTGGGGTTTTAAACTTAGACTTACCTCCCACACTTGCTTCAACAACTTCTTCTTCAGGTTGGTTGTTAGTAGGAAGCTCTTATTCTGGTACTTCAAGTGTTTTTAACAATTTTTATTTCTGCTAAGGTACATTGCACATTTCAAATAATGAGATATTTTCCTTAGCCTTTTTAATATCTTCCACAGTATCATACCCCATCTCAGGTGCTTTGAGATTCTTCTTGACAATATCAACCTTGTCTTCAATAGGCTTAACAGGCATGTTAATTTTCTTTGGGTCTTGACTTGAAATGGTAAATTCAGGTATTTTAACAGTTGTAGTGTTCTTCTGTATCTTCTTCATATTTTCCTGAAGCTTCTTAATCTTCAGAAGTATTGAATTGTCTTCTTTTAACAAACCCTGACTTCTTGTTGTCACATTGGTTTCTAATGTTTCCTCTTGTTTCGGAGAATCTTCCTCTTCTGTATCAAACATTGAGACACAATCCCATAAAACTAGAGTATCCTCCTCTTGTTTTCTTGTGGATTGATTGTCCTTTTCTTCCTCCTTATCAGTTTCTGTTAATTTGGAGTCCAATAACTGATTCATTACCAACGTCATAGAATTGATCCATTGTGGGCATTTCTTTTCAGAATGAGGCTCGTGATGAAAGGTACAAGAATTATCCATGCCTACATTAGTTAAATTCATTGGTGCAGGACTGTGCGGAGGAGTTTTAGGTTGTCTGTCGTCCTCCCACTTTTCATACTAAGGCTTATATGATTTATTAGCTTCCTTTTCTTTTTCCAAATCTATTACTCTGTTGGATAGCTTCTGCATCATCTTCACCATCCCTTCAAAATCTTGTGATCACTCATCCTTAGGCTTAGTCAGTAATAAAGGTTTCTTACCAAAAAAAATTTCTTCTAACTGCACAGGATAATTCTCTATGCTCTCCATCTCAGCCTCTACCCTCTCAGCTTCTTAATAGGTTTCTGATAGTGTAGGTTTGACTGATATCTTAGAAAACATGGCCAAGTCAGGCCCTAGAGCTGAAGTATAATATTCAATCAGAACTTTTTCAAATGGCTTATCAGTTGCAGTAAATTTTTTTAGATAAGCAGCAAATCTTTGAGTGAAATTATGCACTTTTTCCTTCCTTTCTTTTTTTAAAGCGCATAACCCTTTCATTAAATCTGCATGATTTTTCTGAACTGCATATTTACTTCTAAATATTCTCTCAAATGTGTCCTAGTCTGTGATTGAATTTACAGGAAGAAAAAATACCATGAGGCTGTTGCTCCTTTCAGGGTGTGTGGAAACAATCTACAGACCACATCTTCATGCTCTCATGCTCGTAGTCCTTCTATAGCCAAGTAAAAAATTTGCAAATGATCATCTACCAGAATCTTTTCACTTGGGTCAAACTTAGGCAACATTTTTTCAAAAGCTTGAGGTAAATCATGCAAGGGAGCTTCCAGGATTAAAGGTGACCTAGCCTTCCAAGAAGGTGGTGGATTTGGTTGGTTTGCATTTACATGAGCCGTGATTTTGAGTGGAGAATGAGGTGGTAACTGAACAAGGGTATGAATAGGTGAACAGTAAGGTGTATCTAGATCCAATTGATTTAAAGGTCAACTTCATGTAAGGCTGCATCTACCATTTCTTAAAGGTCTTCTACCAACACTGAATCTTCTAATTTAGGGAAATCCTTTTTCTGATATTCTCTTCTGGGTAAGACAGGGATAATCGGTAATCCTCCAATCTTCTTCGCATATGCCCTAGTAATTCTTCTCAAATCATCAACTACTTCATTATCAGCAGAATACAGATGCTCTTTACCCTTCTCTTCAGGAGTTGGATTGTGAAACAAACTGCTTTCAGAACTGTCACCGGTGGAATAATTTTGAGGAAATAGGTTCCCTCGGCCAGCCATGCACTGGCGACCCTCCTTCTAGAACCAAAAACTGTTGAGGCCTGGAAAATTGCAGGTAACAACAGTTAGGGATTCTCCCCAATAAACGTTCCCAACTAGCCCGTTATTGTTTGGTATGGGGAATCCGTCTGCTTTACAGTCCAGCTACCATAATTCAAGTAACAAATTAAAATGTTTTACCGGTTATAGCCTAGTCCACCATGTATATTTTTGGTTTTGTTGTGTTTAAGTATGATGTGCAAGTGCTTATCTAAAAATGCAGATTGATAGAGATAACGAGGAGTGTCATAATGTGATGCGCAAGTTCTTACCTCTCATCTTAACTCTCTCGTATCTAAATCACACACAACAAGAAACTAAATTTAACTAACTAACCTATCCCTTGGGAGCAAAATTATCAGTTATCAATGAGTAATGTACTTCTATGCATGCATTAAGAAAAATTACAGATAGTTGTTACTTATTTCAAAACACATGGACATTAATAGAAATATGAACAACAAGATAGATTATTGTTTATGACAACTTTCATTACTCACAGTGGAAAATTCACAGAATAAACTAGAGTGCATTCATAACATGAACATAGATTCAATGAGTTAGAACGATCTCACAATTAATGGACATAAGCTAAAAATGAAATAGTCCACATTCAACTCATCCATAGCAAAGCATTTGAAACATTCCACCAAGCTTTCTCCAGCAGAAAACTTGTAATTGTTTATTGCAAAAGGAAATAGTTCTTCTTACAATATACTCTCACAAATGATCTAGGAAAAAGTCCCTTCTCTATCTAAACTCTCCTTTATTTATACAAAAAAAAGCAAAACCTTTGGGTTGCATCTCTATGACCTTTGGGATTCCTCGTGATGACCTTTGGGCTTCCCCTTGATGACCTTTGGGCTTCCCCAACCTTTCAATTCCAAAATTTTGTCTTGTAGTATGTGCTCATAATTTAGACAATATGTTACATTTTAAATTAAAACTTAAGAGCACTTTATGAAGAGGGACCAAGATGGTCGCTGATGAGATTTTTCCAAGCCTGGGCCTCTGCTGCTATCGATTTGCTCAATAATATGTTGGTATTTTTTGAGATCCTGTTAATCTCTGACTTTCACTTTCTTCTTTTCTTTTATTTATCTCTACTTCCTCGTTTCTCTTTCTCTCCTCCTCTTCCTTCCTTGTTGCTTCCTCCGCAGCTCTCTTTCTTTCTTCTTCTTCATTCTTCAGCCAACTCTCTGTCATAAACACGGCATGTTCTTAGACCATTAAGATTTTACCAAAATTACAAAACTGTATCAATCTATTTACCTCCTCCATATGCATTCTGTAAAATAAACTATACATAGTATTAATGCATGAAAAGAAAGAATGGCAAGGCAAAGAAATCCTGCAAGTTTGTGTCTTGAAATCCTTTAATTCCATTGTCCAAAACTAAAATCACAAGCCCGATAGAACAGAATATTTGTCTCAATCCAAGCCGCATCTGGACTAACTCGAAATCCTCCGATGAAAGCATGAACCATAACAATGTAACTGCCAATCCTCAAAACACTGAACCCTAAACTGCGCTCTTCATCTCAGAAAAAACCTTGACTTGACCAAAACCCACGAAAAACCTCCACCATCCCATAAAATAGAGTAAAAGCACACAAAATCAGTGAGAAAACCCTATCGACAGTTGAAAACTCTAATCGTTAAAAGGATAGTTTGATCGATAGCTGCAATGGTGGATTCACAAATGCATCGGTGGGTTAGTTCACTAGACAGCCGCAATGGCAGGCCACAAAGATACTACGGGTTCCACAACAAAATAATTCTATCAGTGATCAGAAACTCTAAGGCTAAAGGTCAGAGCTTCAACCCTAAGCACATCTGCAGTGTCGACGATGCAAACCTAAGTGCTGCCACGGTCATGTATTGGAGATCAAAGAGACTACCTACTAAACACATCTGCACTGGCGAGCAGAAGGACTAACCCCAATACTCTTTGTAGTTTCGGTGATATAAAGCACTAAATGCCGCCGATATCATGTATTGGATATCGGAACTACTAACCAATAATGCGTCGACAAGTCAAAACACTAAACATCAGAGAGATAGTCTGATCGAAATATGCAACGGCGGATAACAAACTAACTGTGGGTTTCATGGATCACAAAACCATCAACGATTGGAAGTTTTAATCATTATGTATCAGCAACTCAAACTTCAACTCTGCCGTAGTATTGGCAATGCAAAGGACAAGCCCTCCGATCAAATTCAAACATCGTCCCAATAGTGATAAATAAAAATCATCAGCAATCAAAGGTTTAACAATAAAACAAAAAGGAGGTAAAGCGCATCGGTGAAAATAAGAATTGTTTATTGTTTCCCTCCCGAAACATCGGCGGCATAGAGAACTAACTCCCTGACTCAACTTCAACTGACTTCCGACAACGATCAAAAAATTAAAAAAAAATGTTAAGTGTTCTAAATCCTTATGGCTGGGCAGCGGTAATACTAGTTCGTTTAACCTTCGAAACAGCTGAAAAAAATACAATTAGTCATCCGAATTCCACATCAAAAAATCCAAATTTATAGTAGAGGAAAAATAGATTTCAGGAACCCAAACAATCCCAGGCTAGATAGAATTGAAAGGAGGGTCCAAAATTTTAGAAAATTTGGGAAAAAGGTTGCAGCTGCAACAACACCTTAAACGAAGTCAAATGTTGTCTCATAGTACACCTTAAACAAAGTCTAGATGTAAATTCTAGAACTAACTCAACCATCTCAACCACTAGCTTAGTTAGTTGCATTTATGTTGACCACCTCAACTACAAGCTGGACTAATTACCATATTCCAATACTCACTTGAGTAGTTACAAAGGCTTAGTATAGCAAAACACAACTTTAAATTTTCAGCTAAGCTTACTTGGATTAAAAAATAACTCAAAATACTTTAATTTTACAGTTTTCGGTGGTATTTTCTTCTATAAATTTTATTTTTCTTCTTGTGACTTCATATTTTGAATTTTACAATTCTTCTTATATTATGCCTGAGGTTCAACTTTACTTTAGGCTTAATTGTTTTTAGAATTTCCTTCTTTGTGCTCTATATTTTCTCAAGTTCAGTTAACCTTGTATCACCAGCTTAACTCTTTGCCATATGTTGTTCTATCAATAGGTTTTTTTTTCTCAACCTTTTCGTTCATATTCAAATTCCCAACCTACACTCATTTCATCTTGTTCATCAACAATATGTTCATGTTGATTACCTATGCTTTTTTTTTATTGATTCTGCACTTCTTCAGAGTTCTTGTTTTTCCTCGTGCTTGCACACTTGTTAATGTTATTAACTGCATACTCATAATCATAAACAAGCAAATGGCCAAATAAAACATAATTTTGTTTTAACATCTCGTCATCTTTTTCAACTTGTGTTGCTACACATGCAAGCGTCATTGTACTTTCACCTGCTTCAACATCAATACTCAAACACATACTTTCTGATATATTACTTTGAAAAATACATATCTCTTTAAGATCCTCAACCAGATATCACTTCTCCATTCATCCTTACTTCCATCAACTTCATCTCTCTATTGGTATTTGTAAACTCATTTTATGGGAACTCATCCTCTTCATAGACTAATCTCCAAACTCTCTTCGAGACTCAACTATATCTTCAACATATTCATTACTATCCCTTTCTTAAATTGTAGTTATTAGAAGACTGCATTCTATCTCAACTTTATCTCCATCATCTACAATGCTTTCTTGATTTTATTCATAAGATAGGATTGTTCATGCTCCCTCTTCCAAATTACCAACTTGATTAGCTACATCACAAATTATCTTCTCATATTCTTTGTGCTTTATCAAAATTGCGTGAGCTACTACTTATTTTCAACTATAACTTTTATCTTACAAGACAAAGCCTCAACTAGTTCATGAGAACATGTCAAATCTTCTTCTCCTCTTTCATATTTATATTTATCCAATTATGTCTCATATTCTACATAGCACACTAGATTCCATTTGCTTGTCTTAAGGATTTCCTACTTTAGAACAGTTGTGTATTCACTGTTATGGACTTAGCTTCAATGAATGATATTTTCTTTTCATTAGAATTTTCATAAGACCCTTATGATTCATTCATTCTTATGATGTTTTCCTTGGGATGCTTCCCATTCCTCAATTTTAGAAACTATGAATCTTAAGATCTTTCTTTGCATGTTTTTATTACGTTCTTAGATCTTTACCATGAAATTTGAACCAAAAAAGAAATCCCACATGAACATGTTGTTAAAAAATGTAATCTCATTGGTCAATGCAACATTAATTAGTCAGTTAGTTGAGTAGTTGATTTGGTCACCTTATCTTGATTAATGACCCAGCATAGTATTTTCTGGCACATAGTATTTTCCCATGGTATTGTTGTGATCTAATCCTATAAATACTTGAGTCTAATAATGAGAAGGAAATTAATATGCTGATTGTGTGTTCCCCATATTCTTCTTCTTGTCTTTAATATTTAACATGGTATCAAAGCATATGGCTTGATCCATTCCTTTGGATGGTATTCACATCCCCTGTTCAAACCCATCCCAATGAAATGTTGGAAATATTAATCACTCGGAGATCCGTACCTAACTTTCAACCGACTTTGTCCGAGTCTGTATCAGTTAAGATCTTGTCGGTCAGTCTGACAAGAGGGAAGAGTCCACGATTCGGCAATGTAAAATAGTTGAATTTATTTCTGAAGCTAAGTTGTTAGGTATATAGATATTATAGTATTTAATGGTGGGTGAGTTGACCCATGCAGAAGCAATTTTCAGGTTGCCTATAAATAGAAGAAGAAGATTGTAAATTAAGTTAGACACAAGTTAGAAACAATAGAGAGACATAGGAACTCAGGGTGAGAAAAGAGAATTCGAAGCTCAAGCTTCTGTGTAAGTGATTCAATCAAAGAGCCAAAGCTCTGTAAAAGGATCAGTCGGTGAGCTGACAAGTCTGGATAGACAAGTTTGTAATACCTTTGTTATTTATGCATAGTTATATATATGAAATAGTTTATGGTTGAATGCATGTTTATTTGGCCACGCATTATTTCCAGATTTACTTGTGTAAATGTTGTTTACATTTACCAGTTAAGTGAAACTTCTAGGTTTTACGGCACATTGGTCGACTCAAGTCTTCCTACATATTTGGGCATATGTTTTTTATAAGTTATTTGGATTTGTTAATGTGTCCATTTTACTTCATCTTACTCATAGGTGAAAATCATTTGTAATTTTTTAAGTCTCTCAGACTAAGAAAAATACTCTGTAGATTTCGACCAAAGTGAACCGACAAGGTCGGTTGAGTAAGCCGACTTGAGAGGTCGAAGAGGTCAACCGACTTGAGAGGTCGAAGAGGTCAGCTGACTTGAGAGGTCGAAGAGGTGAGCCGACTAAGAGGTCGAATTCAGCCGACTTCGAAGTGACAAGTGGTCGAGGTAAAATCAATCGGTAGAACTGACAAGTATGTCGAAGTAAATCAGTCGAGTTGAAAGGCTGACCAAAGTTGATAGACTTGTCTAGTCAGGAGATAGACAAGTTTCACCCAACAAGTGGAAAAAGAAAAAGAGGTCAGCATGAAAAAATTAAAAAATTAAATTTTAATATTAACTAAGTGGTAAAATCAAGTTTAGTTTGCTTGGTTTTGGATAACTGGTATCGGAGCGAGGTTTATATCATAGCAATTTTTAAGAAAGAAATATTGTCTTAAAAGGTGGAAATTAATTTTCTAAGGAAAGTTAATTAAAAATTAAAAATGGCTTCCACTTCTGGTTCATTGCAAACTCCAATCTTTACAGGAAAGAATTATGAATATTGGTCATTAACTATGAAGGCTTTGTTTAGAGGTTAAGATGTCTAGGAGATAGTCCAGCATCGTTATGCAGAACCAGCAGACATGACAGCATATAACAATCTCACACAGGCTGAGAAAGATGTCTTAAGAGAACAGAGGAAGAAAGATGGAAAAGCTCTGTTTTGCATACATCAAGCTATGCATGAAATCATACTCCCAAGAGTAGTAGCAAAAACTAATGCTAAGAAAGCATGGCATACATTGGAGACTTCCTATCAAGGTTTGGATAAGGTAAGGACATCCAAGCGTCAAATTCTGAGAAGATATTTTGAATCTCTGTCCATGAAAGATTCATAGAATGTAGACACATTCTACACCAGATTTGTTGGGTTGATAAACCAACTGAAATCTCATGAAGAAGCCATAGAAGACCAAAGGGTTGTTGAAAAAATTCTCAGAAGTCTTCCACCAAGATTTGAAAATTTGGTTGTGACCTTAGTAGAACACATAGACATGTCGACATTTACCATTGATGAGTTGCAAGCTTCACTCATCAATCATGAACACAAACTCAACAGAACACAAACATCATTGGAAGGTGCATTCGCAATGAAGTCATCCATAAGCCGTGGTAGAGGCAGGGGGAGAAACAACTTCAGACGCAGAGGAAGAAGTTCTTCAAAAGGAGGACAAGGCAGAAGTCCTATAAATTTCAATGGTAGAGGAGATAATCAGAACCCAAGTCAGCCAAGTGGCCAGAGGTTTGATAAATCAAAAATTCAATTTCATTACTATAATAAGTTTGGTCATTATGCATATGAATGCAGGAAGAAACAATATGACCAAGGAAGGCAAATCCCGAGTCAATCAACTAGCACCAGCACTTCGACAAGTGCAATGTTAATGGCATTGACATCTCCACTTGAATGCAATGCTATTCGAGAAATTCCACATGACATATGGTACTTAGATTCAGGCTGCAGCAATCGCATGACTGGTAATTTAAACTTGTTTTCTAGTCTAGATAATTCAGTTAAAACTGATGTTACACTTGGAAACAATGTCCAAGTTACTATCTTAGGAAAAGGCACTGTTGATATTCTAACCAAACAGGGGGAGAGTAAGTACATCCCTAATGTCTATCATGTCGAAGGTCTAAAACATATTTTGTTAAGCATTGTACAATTGGTACAAAAAGGCTACAGAGTCTACATGGAAGATGATCACTGTGTGATCAAAGACAAGTGTCCAAGCGACCAACTGATAGCAAAAGTGCCAATGACAAGAAATCATCTATTTCCATTGAGGATAGTTCTCAACATGAAAGGGAAGGAAAACATAGGAGTTGCATTCAAGGTAGAAAGTGAAGAAACAGTCGAGCTCCTCGACAAGAGAGAAAATGATAGCGCTAATTTGCAAGCTGCATTTCAGACAGAAGTTCAGGATGAATCCTGGTTGTGGCATTTCATATTTGAACATCTGAATTTTGGTGGGATGAATATACTACACACAAAGAATATGGTGAAGGGATTACCATTGATCGAAAAACTAGAGAGGGTTTGTGAAGGCTGCATTTTTGGCAAGCAGCACAAAGAGACTTTTCCTGTCCGAAAGTCATATAGAGCACGCACACCACTTGAAATTATGCACTCTGATATTTGTGGTCCAATGCAGACATCATCCATTGGTGGCTGCAAGTATTTTCTAACTTTTATTGATGACTACTCAAGAAAAACATGGGTATATTTTCTGAAACATAAATCTGATGCATTTCGTTATTTTCAGCAGTTCAAGGCACTCGTGGAGAACCAAAGCGGACATCACATCAAGATCTTAAGGACTGAAAAAGGAGGTGAATATGTTTCAAATGAATTTCTAAATTTTTTCAAGACCCATGGCATACAAAAATAATTCATTGCATGGTATACACCTCAACAGAATGGTATTGTCGAAAGAAAGAACAGAACCATCATGGAGATGGCACGTAGCATGTTGGCAGCCAAGCATTTTCCAAATGAGTATTGGGGTGAAGCAGTCGCAACTGCTGTATACATTATGAACTGATGTTCAACAAAGAGTGTGAAGAACAAAGTTCCCGAAGAAGCATGGATAGGTATGAATCATAGTGTTTCACATTTAAAATTTTTTGGTTGTGTTGCATATGCTCATGTTCCAGATGAGCTGAGAAGGAAGCTAGACAAGAAGGGACAAAAATGTATTTTTTTCGACTATTCTAAAGACACAAAAGCATACAAGTTGTATGATCTCGTCACAAGGAAATTGATTATCAGTCGAGATGTTCAATTTATCAAGAATGAATCATGGGATATTGGAACCGTCGACATAAATGTCAAGATTGTGTCTAATGTCGACAATGATGATATGGAAGAGGAAGTGGTCCAAACACCACATGTAAGTCAACCGGTCACAGCACCGTCGAATCCCATGACATCATGACATGGTTCCGCACAAGGACCATAGACACAAGTAGCAGCTCAAGCTACACCAACAAGTACACCAAGAGGACAGTAGACTCCATCAAGCATTTCGTCAAGGTCGACATCGATAGAACCGGTGAAGACAAGAAGTCTGCGAGAGATATATGAAGATGGTACACCAAATTCATTCTCTCTCTTTGCATTATTTTCTCCTATATATGATCCACTAACATTTGAAGAAGCTATTGAAGAATAAGTATGGGCACAAGCCATGGATAAAGAAATAGAATACATTGAAAAGAACCATACATGGGAACTGGTTGATGTACCAAAAGACAAAGATGTAATCAGTGTCAAATGGATTTACAAGACCAAGCAAGATGATGATGGAAATGTGCAAAAGCACAAGGCAAGAATGGTAGTAATATGGTTCACACAGCAACCCGGCATAGACTTCAATGAAACATTTGCACCTGTTGTGCACATGGATGCAGTCAGAACAGTTTTGGCCATTACTGCACAAAACAAATGGCATGTTCATCAAATGGATTTCAAGTCGGCATTCTTAAATGGATATCTAGAAGAGGAAGTATATGTGGAACAGCCACAAGGGTATGAAGTTCCAAATCAAGAACATAAAGTGTACAAACTGAAAAAGGCACTCTATGGTTTGAAGCAAGCTCTTAGATCTTGGTGCAATCGGATTGATTTGTATTTCACTGAAAATGGATTTCATAGTAGTGAAAGTGAATCGACATTGTACACCAAAGTTGATGAGCAAGTTCAGCAATTTGAAAGTGGTATTTTTATATCACAGACAAAGTATGCAAGTGAATTTTTAAAAATATTTAACATGTCTAACTACAAGACATCCCCAACACCAATAATAATAGGTTTAAAATTGAGCAAGGATGATGAAGGATCAACTGTCAATCCTACGTTGTTCAAAAGGATTGTTGGAAGCCTTATGTATTTGATAGTGACAAGACCAGACATTATGTATGGAGTAAGTATGATCTCAAGGTTCATGGAGTCACCAAAAGACTCACATTGGCAAGGAGGTAAAATAATTCTTAGGTATGTAAGTGGAACAAAAGACCTTGGTATTATGTATTCAACCTCAAAAAAATTTAAACTCATTGGCTACACTAACAGTGACAATGGAGGCAGCATAGATGAAAACAAGAGCACATATGGGTACACATTTCCTTTTGGTACAAGTGTTGTTTCATGGGCTTCAAAGAAACAACCCATTGTAACTTTGTCTTCAGTTGAAGCAGAGTATGTTGCAGTGACAAGTGCTGCATGTCAAGCTGTCTGGATGAGGAGAATGTTAAAAGACTTGTCACAGAACCATCAAGAACTGACAACCATATTCAATGACAACAATTCAGCCATAGCATTATCCAAGAATAATGTGTTTCACAAGAGAACCAAGCACATCGACACAAGGCTTCATTTCATAAGAGAGTTGGTGAACAACAAGGTAATTTGTTTAGAATTTTGCAAGTCTGAAGATCAACTCACAAACATCTTTACAAAACCATTGGCAAAGGAAACATTCCAGTATTTGCATAGTTATCTTGGAATGACAAGTTTTGCACAGTGAACTCTATCATAAACAGAGCATGTCTAAGCTCTGAAACATTTTGTAATTTTTTTTTAATTACGATCTGTTCATAATTGAGGGGGAGTGTTGAAAATATTAATCACTTGCAAATCCATACCTAACTCCCAACTGACTCTATCAGAGTCTGTATCAATCAATATCTTGTCGGTCAGTCTGACAAGAGATAAGAGTCCATGATTCGGCAATGTAAACCACTTGAATTTATTTATGAAGCTAAGTTGTCAAGTAGATAGTTATTATAGTCTTTAATGGTGAGTCAGTCGACCCATGTAGAAGCAATTTTCAACACTCCCCCTCAATTATGAACAGATCGTAAACCACTCGAATTTATTTATGAAGCTAAGTTGTCAAGTAGATAGTTATTATAGTCTTTAATGGTGAGTCGGTCGACCCATGTAGAAGCAATTTTCAACACTCCCCCTCAATTATGAACAGATCGTAAATTAAGTTAGACACAATAGAGAGACAGAGGAACTTAGAGTGAGAAAAGAGAAGTCGAAGCTCAAGCTTCTTTGTAAGTGATTCAGTCAAAGAGCTGAAGCTCTGTAAAAGGATCAGTCGATGAGTCAACAAGTATGGATAGACAATTTTGTAATACCCTTGTTATTTCTACATAGTTATATATATGAAATAGTTTATGGTTGAATGCATGTTTATTTGACCGCACATTATTTCCAAATTTACTTGTGTAAATGTTGTTTACATTTACCAGTTAAGTGAAAGTTCTGGGTTTTATGGCACATTGGTCAACTCAAGTCTTCCTACATGTTTGGGCATATGTTTTTTATAAGTTATTTGGATTTGTTAATGTGTCCATTTTACTTCATCTTACTCATAGGTGAAAAGCATTTGTAATTTCTTAAGTCTCTTAGACTAAGAAAAATACTCTGTAGATTTCGACCAAAGTGAACTGACAAGGTCAGTTGAGTAAGCTGACTTCAGAGGTCGAAGAGGTCAACCAACTTGAGATGTCGAAGAGGTCAGCTGAATTGAGAGGTCGAAGAGGTGAGCCGACTTAGAGGTTGAATTCAGCCGACTTCGAAGTGACAAGTGGTCGAGGTAAAATCAGTTGGTAGAACCGACAAGTAAGTCGAAGTTAATCAGTTGATTTGAAAGGCCGACCAAAGTTGATAGACTTGTCTAGTTGGGAGATAGACAAGTTTCACCCTAGAAGTGGAAAAAGAAAAAGAGGTCGGCGTGAAAAAGTAAAAAATTAAATTTTAATATTAACTGAGTGGTAAACTCAAGTTTAGTCGGCTTGGTTTTGGCTAACATGAAAATCACAATGGCAGCGAGACACTCTGAAATGGTAAGACCAAAATGATGCAATAGTTATTGCGGTGATAAGCATAGTTCAGATGAAGCTGTCTTCAAATTGTTTGATGTTAAAGAAACTACGAATCCCTCTAAGTCTGAATGGTGCGACCTACTTGTGGAAAATATGATAGAAGACAATGAATCCAAGTGAATTTCCTTAGCAATGGAAGATGTTAATGTTGTTGGAATAGAAGTTAAAAACTCCACCTGTTCTCTTTCCAGTTTAGCAGACCAACAATCCCCACATTCCAATAATTTTCCAGCTATAACTTTATCCCAGAGTTTATTAGATTGCAGCGAGCTATTATCTCCCTGTTGCAATCTCTTCTTGTATCCATTCAAGTACTATTCACTAATAGATTTTGGAATCAAAGAATTCTACACGAGACAGGCTTCATT
Source organism: Pseudotsuga menziesii (assembly GCA_001517045.1). Lineage (NCBI taxonomy): Eukaryota > Viridiplantae > Streptophyta > Pinopsida > Pinales > Pinaceae > Pseudotsuga > Pseudotsuga menziesii. Next base: position 144,636 of record LPNX011101102.1, read on the forward strand.
GGCCGCAGAGACCACTAAGTTCGAATATTTATGTTGTGATCAAAGTAATATATGGTTTCACATTCCCCAAGATCTTCAAGGAATGGAAGAATTTACGATAACACATAGCGAGTAGATTGAGTTCAAAGAGGGGGTTATTGACGGTAGATGCAGTTGTTATTCAATTCCAGAGAAATATGGAAATAATGGAGATCAACAAATATAGGATCGAAGACCATGGATAGATTCAGAAGAAACATAATGTGTAATATTTCATGAGGTACAGAAACACTAAATTCTCAACTGGATCAGTTTAATTTGCGCACATTATACTTTATTTTGGTAATGTCTTTAAATTATAAACTTTATGATATTCCAATTATAAACTTTAAGATAATATAAAAATGTTGATTGTGCATATTTTAAAATTTGCTAATCATTCAGCGTTAAGAAATGTTTTATGGTGTGATGTACTTTGTAGGTTTCGAAGTTTAAACCTCATTATCAAACGAAAAATGAAGAGTATTTGTAGATAGAAATCGGATCAAACTAATCATTTAGAATATATAGAGTGTAAGATTTGTTAGCCGAAACCAAGCCGACTAAACTTGAGTTTACCGCTCAGTTAATATTAAAAATTAAATATTTTCACGCCTACCTCTTTTTCACTTTTTCACTTGTTAGGTGAAACTTGTGTATCTCTCGACTAGACAAGTGTATCAACTTTGGTCAGCCTTTAGACTCGACTGATTTGCTTAGACTTACTTGTCGGTTCTACCGATTGATTTTACCTTGACCACTTGTCACTTCGAAGTCGGCTGACTTCAACCTCTCAAGTCGGCTCACCTCTTCGACCTCTCAAGTCGGCTGACTTCAACCTCTCAAGTCGGCTCACCTCTTCGACCTCTCAAGTCGACTTACTCAAGTTACCTTGTCGGTTCACTTTGGTTGAAATCTATAGAGTATGTTTCTTAGTCTAAGAGACTTAAGAAATTACAAATGGTTTTCACCTGTGAGTAAGGTGAAGTAAAAATGGACACATTAACAAATCCAAAGAACTTATAAAAGGATATGCCCAAATATGTAGGAAGACTTGAATCCACCAATGTGTCGTAAAACCTGGAACTTTCACGCGGTGAGAAATTTATGGGTTCTTTGATCTTTAACTTAACTAGTAAATGTAAACAACATTTACACAAATAAATCTGGAAATAATGTGCGGCCAAATAAACATGCATTCAACTATAAACTATTTCATATATATATAACTATGCGGAAATAACAAAGATATTACAAACTTGTCTGTCCAGACTCGTCGGCTCGCCGACTGATCCTTTTACAGAGCTTAGGCTCTTCGACTGAATCACATACACAGAAGCTTAAGCTTCAACTTCTCTTTCTCCCCTTTCTCACCCAGAGTTCTCTCTACTGTATAACTTGATTTACAATTTGCTTCTTCTATTTATAGGCAACCTAAAAAATGCTTCTACATGAATCGACACTCTCCATTAAATACTATAATAACTATCTACCTAACAACATAGCTTTAGAAATAAATTTGACTAGATTACATTGCCGAATTGTGGACTCTTCCCTCTTGTCAGACTAACCGACAAGATCTTGACTGGTACAGACTCTGACAGAGTCGGCTGAGAGTCAGGTACTGATCTATGAGTGATTAATATTTCCAACACTCCCCCTTAATTATGAGCAGATGGGGTTTTTAAAACAAAATTTACAAAATGTTTCAGAGCTTAGACATGCTCTATTTATGACAGATTTCACTGTGTAGAACTTTTCATTCCAAGATAACTACATAGATACTGGAAATTATCCTTTTCCAATGGTTTTGTAAAGATGTTTGCAAGTTTATCTTCAGACTTGCAAAATTCCAAACAAATTTCCTTGTTGTTCACCAACTCTCTTATGAAATGAAACCTTGTGTCGATATGCTTGGTTTTCTTGTGAAATGCATGATTATTTTATAATGCTATGGCTGAATTGTTGTCGCAAAAGATGGTTGTCGGTTCTTGATGGTTCTATGACAAGTCTTTTAAGACTCTCCTCATCCAGAAAGCTTGACATGCAGCACTTGTTGCTGCAACATAATTTTCTTCAGCTGAAGACAGAGTTACTATGGCTTGTTTCCTTGAAGCCCATGAAACAACACCTGTACCAAAATGAAATGTGTACCCAGATGTGCTCTTCCTATCATCTATGCTGCCTCCATTGTCACTATCAGTGTAACAAATGAGTTTAAATTTTTCTGAGCTTGAATACATAATACCAAGGTCTTTTGTGCCACTTAGATACCTCAGAATTCTTTTTCCTACTTTCCAATGTGAGTCTTTTGGTGACACCATGAACCTTGAGATTAGACTTATACCATACATAATGTTTGGTCTTGTCATTGTCAAATACATAAGGCTTCCAACAAGCCTTTTGAACACCGTAGGATCGACAGTGCATCCTTCGTCATCTTTGCTCAATTTTAAACCTGTTATTACTAGTGTTGGGGCTGTCTTGCAGTTCGACATATTAAACCTTTTTAAAACTTCACTTGCATACTTTGTCTATGATATAAAAATACCACTTTCAGACTGCTGAGCTTCAATGCCCAGAAAAAACTTCATAAGCCCCATATCAGTCATTTCAAATTCACTTTCCATGACTACTTTAAAATATGCTATGCCATAATCACCAATAAATATTAAATCATCTACATACAGGTAGACAATTAACATCTTACCTTGCTCATCAACTTTAGTGTACAAAGTCAGTTCACTTTAACTTCTATTAAATCCATTTTCAGTGAGATAGGAATCAATCTGACTGTACCAAGCTCTAGGAGCTTGCTTCAAACCATAGAGTGCCTTTTTCAGCCTGTACACTTTATGCTCTTGACCTGGAACTTCATACCCTTGTGGTTGTTCCACATATACTTCCTCTTCTAGATAGCCATTTAAAAATGCTGACTTGACATCCATTTGATGAACATGCCATTTGTTTTGTGCAGCAATGGCCAAAAATGTTCTGACTGTATCCATGCGTGCAACAGGTGCAAACGTTTCATTAAAGTCTATGTCGGGTTGCTGAACTTCTGTCTGAAATGCAGCTTGCAAATTAGCGCTGCAATTTTATTTCTTGTCGAGGATCTCGACTGTTTCTTCACTTTCTACCTTGAATGAGGATCCTATGTTTGTCTTCCCTTTCATGTCGGAAACTATCCTCAATGGATACATGTGGTTGCTTGTCATTATCACTTTTGCTATCAACTGGTTGCTTGGACGCTTGTCTTTGATCACACAGTGATCATCTTCCATGTAGACTCTGTAGCCATTTTGTATCAACTGTCCAATGCTTAAAAAAGTATGTTTCAGACCTTCGACATGATAGACATCAGGGATATACTTACTCTCCCCCTATTTGGTTAGAATATCAACAATGCCTTTTCCTAAGACAATAACTTGGACATTGTTTCCAAGTGTAACATCAGTTTTAACGGAATTTTCTAGACTGGAAAACAAATTCAAATTACTAGTCATGTGGTTACTGCATCCTAAATATAAGTACCATATGTCATGTGGACTTTCTTGAACAGCATTGCATTCAAGTGGAGATGTCGATGCCAGTAACATTGCACTTGTCGAAGTGCTGGTGTTGGTCGAATGACTTAGGCTTTGCCTTCCTTGGCCATATTGTTTCTTCCTGCATTCATATGCATAATGACCAAATTTCTTACAATAATGACATTGAATTTTTGATTTATCAAACCTATGGTCACTTAGATGACTTGGGTTTTGATTATCTCCTCTACCATCGACATTTGCAGGACTTGTGCCTCATCCTCCTCTTGAAGAACTTCTTCCTCTACCTCTGAAGTTGTTTCTCACCCTGCCTCTACCATGGCTTATGGATGACTGTGCAGTGAATGCACCTCCCAATGATGTTTGTGTTCTGCTGAGTCTGTGCTCATGATTGATGAGTGAAGCTTGCAGCTCATCAACAGTAAATGTTGACATGTCTGTGTGTTATTCCAAGGTCACAACCAAGTTTTCAAATCTTGGGGGAATACTTCTGAGAATTTTTTCAACCACCCTTCGGTCTTCTATGGCTTCTCCATGAGATTTCAGTTGGTTTATCAACCCAATTACTCTAGTGTAGAATGTGTCTACATTCTATGAATCTTTCATGGACAGAGATTCAAAATCTCTTCTCAGAATCTGCAGCTTGGATGTCCTTACCTTATCTAAACCTTGATAGGCAATCTCCAATGTATCCCATGCCTGCTTAGCATTAGTTTTTGCTACTACTCTTGGGAGTATGCTCTAATGCATAGCTTGATGTATGTAAAATAGAGCTTTTCCATCTTTCTTCCTCTGTTCCCTCAAGACATCTTTCTCAGCCTATGTGAGATTGTTATATGCTGTCATGTCTGCTGGTTCTGCATAACCATACTAGACTATCTTCCAAACATCTTGACCTCTTAATAAATCCTTCATTGTTAAATACCAATATTCATAATTCTTTCTTGTAAAAAGTGTAGTTTGCAATGAACCAAAAGTGGAAGCCATTTTAAATTTTTAATTAACTTACGTTAGAAAATTAATTTTCCACCTTTTAAGACAAGATTATGTTCCTAAAACTTGCTCTGATACTAGTTAGCCAAAACCAAGCCAACTAAACTTGAGTTTACCGCTTAGTTAATATTAAAAATTAAATATTTTCACGTTGGCCTCTTTTTCACTTTTTCACTTGTTGGGTGAAACTTGTCTATCTCCCGACTAGACAAGTTTATCAACTTTGGTCGGCCTTTCGACTCGACTGGTTTACTTCGACTTAATTGTTGGTTCTACCAGCTGATTTTAACTCGACCACTTGTCACTTCGAAGTCAGCTGAATTCGACCTCTAAGTCGGCTCACCTCTCTGACCTCTCAAGTTGGCTGACCTCTTCGACCTCTCAAGTCGGCTTACTCAACTGACCTTGTCGGTTCACTTTGGTCGAAATCTACAGAGTATGTTTCTTAGTCTAAGAGACTTAAGAAATTACAAATGCCTTTCACCTGTGAGTAAGTTAAAGTAAAAATGGACACATTAACAAATCCAAAGAACTTATAAAAACATAAGCCCAGATATGTAGGAATACTTGAGTCGACCAATGTGCCGTAAAACCTGTAACTTTCAAGCGGTGAGAAATTTATGGGTTCTTTGATATTTCACTTAAATGGTAAATGTAAACAACATTTACACAAGTAAATTTGGAAATAATGTGCGGCCAAATAAACATGCTTTCAACTATAAACTATTTCATATATATAACTATGCGAAAATAACAAAGATATTACAAACTTGTCTATGCAGACTTGTCAGCTCACCAACTGATCCTTTTATAGAGCTTAGGCTCTTCGACTGAATCACATACACAGAAGCTTGAGCTTCAACTTCTCTTTCTCTCCTTTCTCACCTAGATTTATCTCTACTGTCTAACTTGATTTACAATTTGCTTCTTCAATTTATAGGCAACCTGAAAATTGCTTCTACATGAATCGACTGACTCTCCATTAAAGATTGTAATAACTATCTACCTAACAACTTAGCTTCAGAAATAAATTCAACTAGATTACATTGCCGAATCATGGAATCTTCCCTCTTGTCAGACTGACTGACAAGATCTTGACTGATATAGACTCTGACTGAGTCGGCTGAGAGTCAAGTACAAACCTGCGAGTGGATTAATATTTTTAACAAGATTTAAGCGACGAAATCAAGAAGAGCACAAACTAGGAATTCCGTATACATACAATAAATGTCGATTCTATTCAAGCAAATTTCCTTGTACCTCTTTATGGAAAAAATTATACCTAATGTTGTTTGTATCATTTTTTTGAAAATTTAAAGAAACTTTCTTGTACCAAATGTTGTCTCATAGTACACCTTAAACAAAGTATGGACGCAAATTCTAGAACTAACTCAACGATGTCAACCACGAGCTTAGCTAGTTGCATTTATCTTGACCACCTCAATTACAAGCCAGAATAATTAGTAATTACCATATTCAAATACTGACTTTAATAATTACAAAGGCTTAGCATAGCAAACCACAACTTTAAATTTTCAGGTAAGCTTACCTGGATTCAAAAATAACTCAAAATACTTTAATTTTACAGTTTTCAGTGGTATTTTCTTTTGCAAAATTTATTTTTCTTCTTGTGACTTCATATTTTGAATTCTACAATTCTTTTTATATTATTCCTGAGGTTCAACTTTTCTTTAGGCTTAATTTTTTTTTGAATTTCCTTCTTTGTGTTGTATATTTTCTCAAGTTCCGTCGACCTACTATCGCCAACTTAACTCTTTTCCATATGTTGTTATATCAATAGGTTCTTTTTCACAACCTTTTCGCTCATATTCAAATTCCCAACCTGCATTCATTTCATCTTGTTCGTTAACAATATGTTCATGTTGATTACCTATGTTTTTTTATTGATTATGCACTTCTTTAGAGTTTTTGTTTTTCCTTGGGCTTGCACACTTGTTAATGTCATTACATCTCTCTATTGGTATTTTGTTTTAACATCTCGTCATTTTTTTCAACTTGTGTTGCTACACATGCAAGCTTCATTGTACTTTCACCTACTTCAACATCAATACTCAAATACATAGTTTCTGATATATTACTTTGAAAAATGCATCTCTCTTTAAGATCCTCAACCACATATCACTTCTCCATTAATCATTACTTCCATTAACTTCATCTCTTTATTTGTATTCCTAAACTCATTTTATGGGAACTCATCTTCATCATAGAATCCTTTAGACTCCACTATATCTTCAACATATTCATTACTATCCCTTTCTTCAATTGCAGTTATTAGAAGACTGCATTCTATCTCAACTTTGTCTTCATCATCTACAATGCTTTCTTGATTTTCTTCATAGGATAGGATTGTTCATGCTCCCTCTTGCAAATTACCAACTTGATTAGCTACATCAAAAATTCTCTTCTCATATTCTATGTTTACTGTGTGCTTTGTCAAACATTGCATGAGCTACTACTTATTTGCAACTATAACTTTCTCATATTTTGTGTGCTTTGTCAAACATTGCATGAGCTACTACTTATTTTCAACTATAACTTTTATCTTACAAGGCAAATCCTCAACTAGTTCTTCAGAACAACATGTCAAATCTTCTTCTCCTATTTCATATTCATATTTATCCAATTATGTCTCATATTCTACATAGCACACTAGATTCCATTTTCTTTTCTTAAGGATTTCCTACTTTAGAATAGTCATGTATTCATTGTTATGAACTTAGCTTCAATGAATGATATTTTCTCTTCATTAGAATTTTCATAAGACCCTTATGATTCATTCATCCTTATGATGTTTTCCTTGGGATGCTTCCCATTCTTCAATTTTAGAAACTATCAATATTAAGATTTCACCCTTGCTATTTACTTTTCCACCTTTTAATCTTTCTTTTGGAACCTATAGATTTATTTCCATGTTTTTATTAAGCTCTTAGACCTTTACCATGAAATTTGACCCAACTTCTCTTTTAAGGAAAGGAAACCCCACATGAACATGTTGTTAAAAAATGTAATCTCACTCGTCAATGCAACATTAATTAGTCAGTTAGTTGAGTAGTTGATTTGGTCACCTTATCTTGATTGGTGGCCCATAGTATTTTCTAGCACATAGTATTGGCCCAGTTTTAGAGACTATAAATCTTAAGATTTCACCCTTTCTATTTACTTTTCCACCTTTTAATCTTTCTTTTGGAACCTATAGATTTCTTTGCATGTTTTTATTAAGCTCTTAGACCTTTACCATGAAATTTGACCCAACTTCTCTTTTAAGGAAAGGAAACCCCACATGAACATGCTGTTAAAAACTGTAATCTCACTCGTCAATGCAACATTAATTAGTCAGTTAGTTGACTAGTTGATTTGGTCACCTTATCTTGATTAGTGACCCATAGTATTTTCTAGCACATAGTATTGGCCCATGGTATTGTTGTGATGTAATCCTATAAATACTTGAGTCTAATAATGAGAAGGCAATCAATATGTCGATTGTGTGTTCTGCCATCTTCTTCTTCTTGTCTTTAATATTTAACATGGTATCATAGCATATGGCTTGATCCATTCCTTTTGTCTTGGGTAATATTTTCACATAGTGGAAAGCATAGACACACACACACACACGTAGGTTGAGATCGATGCCAGAACACATCGAAGAATTGGGTGTATTTTTTAGTTTTCTTCTCTCTTGGAGCACTGACACACCCTTCCTAAAGGAAAAGAGTGTTAGTGACCCACTAACACACCTTTCTTGAAGGAAAAGTGTGTCAGTGGCGCACCTTATCTAAAGAGAAAGTGCGTCGTTGGTGCACCTTGCATGAAGGAAAAGAGTGTCACTAACACCACTGGCACGCCTTGTCCAAAGGAAAAGGTTGCTGATGATGCACCTTGTCTTAAGGAAAACAACATTGGTGACACACCTTGTCTAGAGGAAAAGTGCTTCGGCCACTCTTCACTTACACGCTTTTTTACTGTTTCACCCTTCTCACGCCCTGTGCTAGCTATATAAGGAGCGTCACTACGTTAATGGACCATATCTTGTATTATATCTCTAGATCCTTTTTTATTGAGCCGATAGTCATAAGAAGATGGCTACTACCAGCACAAGAACCCCAAATTTGAAGAAGATATCTAGACCTATACTAACAGGTACCAACTATGAGTTTTGGTCTATTAAGATGAAGATGTTTCTCCAGCTCAACAAACGTTGGGATACCGTTGAAACTGAGTTCAAAGAACTCGATATAAATGCTCTGCCCGCAATGAGTAATGCTTAGAATAATGTCGTAGAATCTCACCAAGACCAATATCTCACAGCCAAATGGCTGATCCAATGCTACATTGAGGAGTCCATTTTCCCGTGGATCTCAAGAGCCACCATTGCACATCAAGCTTGGAATTTTCTCGCATCCACCTACAAAGGAACAAATCAAGTAAAAATGATAAGATTGCAAACCCTTCGAATTCAGTTTGAAATTTTGAAAATGAAGGAAACATAAACTGTAGATCAGTTTATGACTAGGGTTTCAGGCATTGTAACCCAATTTCAAACCTATGGCGAGCCTGTAGAACATAAGGTATTTGTTTAGAATATTATAAGGTGTCTCACCAAGAAATTTACTATGGTAGTCACTGCCCTAGAAGAAACAAAAGATTTGTCTCAGTTCACCCTAGAAGAATTGATTGGATCCCCTTTATCTCATGAAGCTCGACTCAATCGAGAAGAAGAGTCGTTGACCAATCCTTTCAGCAACAAGCTTCCCTAAACATAGGTTGAGGCAGAGGAGGACAAGGTAGAGGAAGAAGACGTCAACGGCCTCCTCTTATAGAGGATAGAACCAGTCATGAAAATTTTGATCACTCATAGCACTCTCACAACTCTCAAGGTCAAAGGGGAAGATGGAAGACATGGACCAATAAGTCCAATATTTAGTGTAACTATAGCAAGAAGTATGGCCACTATGAACGAGAATGCAAAAAGAAGCAAGTAGACCATAACAGTGGCAGAGCCAATGTCTCTAAAGAAGAAAAAGTCTTGTCAGAGGTTATGTTCCTCTCCTATCAAGCAACTAAAGAACATTGCAGCTCATATTTATGGCTACTAGATAGCAGTTACAACAATCACATGAAAGGTACCAAGTCATTATTCTCTAGTTTGGATTCCTCTGTTGTCATGAATATCAAGCTAGGAGATGACTTTCTGGTTCTAGCAAAAGGCAAAGGTGTTGTTCATGTATTTACAAAGCAAAATGAAAAAAAAATTTACTCACAATCTTTTCTATGTACCACATCTAAATGTCACTATGATCAGTATAGGTCAATTACTTGAGAACAATTATTATCTTCAATTTTTTGATGCATACTGTGTTATTTATGATAAACCCACAATAGGAGACTCATAGCTAAAGTTGAAATGACCAAGAACATAATATTTCCTCTCAATCTCAGAAGTGCCAACCTTCCACAGTTTGTAGCCCATAATGTTTCTAGTCTAGATGAAATATGGTTATGGCACTATAGATTCGATCATCTTCCTTTCAAGAGTCTCAATCTCCCGCACAAACAATCCATGGTTAAGGGATTACCAGTTATACATGAACAATCCAGCTCCTATGAGGATTGTATCATTGGGAAACATCAAAGGGACAACTTCCCCACTTCCATATCTCGAGCTAAAGAACATATTGAAATAGTTCATACAGACCTCTTTGAACCCACACAAACCCATTCTACATGAGGTAGCTTTTATTTTCTGACATTTATTGATGATTTTAGCAAGAAAATATGGGTTTATTTCCTCAAGAACAAATCAAATACCTTCTCCATGCTCAAAGAGTTCAAGGTCCTGACTGAGAAGCAGTATTACAAGTTCATTAAAGTGCTCATATCAAATGGTGGAGGTAAATATGATTCACATGAGTTTACATATTTATGCAAGCAGCATGGCATCCTGAGACAATTCACCACTAGATATACTCCACAACAAAATGGAGTTGTTGAATGAAAGAATCGTACCATCATGAACATGGACCACAGCATGTTGTCACATAAGAAGCTATCATATGAGTATTGGGATGAAATTGTTGCATGCTCAATCTACTTGCTCAACAGATCACCCACGGTCAATGTCCATGAAAAGATTCTTGAAGAAGCATGGAGTGGAACTAAGACTAGTGTTTCACATCTAAGAATTTTGGTTATGTTGCATTTTCTCATGTACCCGATGAACTTAGAAGAAAGCTGGATAAGAAGAGTGAGTGGTGCATTTTCACTAGTTACAGTGAACAACACAAGGCTTACAAGTTGTATAATCTTGGCACCAAAAATATTGTGGTGAGCAGAGATGTGACTCATTCCTTGAAGACAAACGCTGGAGTGATCCTTCAGACATACAACAAAAAGAAAGTTCAGATCTGTCAGATTTACCTATCAGAATTCTAAGATTGGAAGTACAACAACAATAAGAAACACCAACAGACAATCCATCTCAGAACCAGAAAGCTAGAAGTTAGAGAGAGTTATATGAGTAAACTCTTGTTATTGATGAGAAACTTCAGTATGCTCCATTTTCCTATCAACCCACATCTTTTGATGAAGCACTAAAGGATGCATAGTGGGTACAAGAAATGAATGAATAGATTGATTCTATTGAGAAAACCAGACTTGGGATCTTGTTGATATCCCTGCAGACAAAACCTGTATTGGAGTCAAATGGTTCTATAAGACCAAGCTGAATGAAAAATGAGAGCTTGAAAAACACAAGGAAAGGTTGGTTTCCAAAGAATATGCACAATAGTATGGTGTGGATTATGATGAAACCTTCTCTCATGTAGCAAGGATGGATACCATCAGAGCTATACTTTCCATTGCATTACAAAATCAGTGGTATGTTTATCAAATGGATGTGGAATCTCCCTTTCTCAATGGTATTCTTAAAGAAGAAGTTTATGTAGACCAGCCACCTGGATATATTGTCAAATCTCATGAACAAAAAGTGTTTAAGCAGAAAAATGCCTTGTATGGTCTAAAACAAACTCCATGAGCTTAATACAGTAGGATTGACTCCTATCTCATCAACAAGGGGTTCAACAAAAGCAACAATGAGCCCACTATGTATGTAAAAACATATCATCAAGGTAACATGTTGATTGTATTTCTTTATGTTGATGGCATGATTTACAGTGGTAATTTAATGCTTGAAGAATTTAGGACAGTCATGAAAAATGAATTTGAAATAATTGGTCTAGCTCTAATGAAGTACTTCCTTTGTTTAGAAGTTACTCAAATTGATCGAGGTATTTTCATTTGTCAGCATAAGTATGCTACTAATATTTTATAGAGATTTGGAATGGATAAATGTAAACCAATAGAGTCCCCGTTTCTCTAGGCACCAAGTTAACAAAGAATGATGATGGACCAACAGTAAATTCTACACTATATAAAAGAATAGTAGGCAGTTTAATGTATTTGACTGCAACTAGACCCGATTTGATGTATGTTATCATTCTTATTTCCAGATTTATGGAGTCTCCCAAAGACTCTCACTGGAAAGTTGAAAAAGCATTCAAAGATATGTTGCAGTCACACTTGGATATGGCCTCTGGTAGACTCATACCCCAAACAATACTTTCACAGGGTACACTAACAATGACTTTGCAGGAAGTGTTGAAGATAGGAAAAGTGCATTTGGTTATGCTTTTCATTTGGTTACAAAACTGATCTCTTGGGAATCTCAGAAACAACGTATGTAGCAGCCACCACATCATCTTGCCATGTGGTTTGTCTAAGAATACTTTTAAAGGATATGGGACACACTAAAAAGGATCCAAATTCTATTTTATGTGATAATAGCTCTACAATATTGTTGTACAAACATAATGTATTTCAAAGAAAAAGAAAACACATTGACACTTGCTATCATTTCATTTGTGAGTTAGTCAATGATGGACAAATTTCTTTACAGTTTTGTGGCTCTACGGAGTAGTTGGCTGATATGTTCACTAAACCATTGGGAAAAACTGCATTTTAATATCAGAGAGAGGACTTAGGCATTGACAGTGTTGAAGATATTCTACCAGTTGAGATTAAGGAGGTGTGTTAAGAAATGTAATCTCACTGGTCAAATGCAACATTAATTAGTCAGTTAGTTGAGGAGTTGATTTGGTCACCTTATCTTTATTAGTGACCCATGGTATTTTTTGGCACATAGTATTGGCCTATGGTATTGTTGTGATGTAATCATTTTTTTTTCCTCGAAAAAATTCATAATTTAATTTCATAAAGAACAAAATTACATTCACATATGTATAAAGAAGGCAGATGAGCACATCATACATTGTCAAAAGAAAAACAAAATATTGTTTCATGGGATCATGTCAAAACTTTTTATAGTTCTGAACATCCATAGTAAACAGTTAAACATAGCAAAATTGACCAAAAAATAGTTCACTTATTGTACATATATCCAAAAAAGAAGAAAAATAGAAACTGCCCATTGAACCACGTTCAAATAGGAAAAACCTAATTCATCAAGAAACTGAAAAGAAAATGTTCCCGTTGGAAACTCACAGATCACGACTACCACCAGGAAACCCACGACCACACAGAAAAACAGACATACTGCCGACAGCAAAGGCCACCACCTATGAAGAACGCCACCGCCGCCAAGAGATCCCTAAGGACCAAAAAAACGGGTCGTCGCGCAAGAGTATATCCATCAATCCAATGTATCACCCAATGCACTCGCAGAAAGATGATTGGGAAAAACCCCACCGCCTGGAAAGGGTAAAAAGAAAATCCAAGCACAAAACCGAATCATATGCAAGGCTCGGAAGCCCCGAATCATCACAAGAGGAAACTGCAAAGCCCCACCAACCGTCCAGAAGATGTCAGGCTGATGCTACTCAAGCAGGAAGAACAAATGGCGGCCAAACGAGATATAGGGATCCAGATCTAGAAAAATCCAAGCTGCACAAATTTTAAATAACAAACCCCCGAGAATGAACAAGAAAGATTAGGATGCGACCACGAGAGCCGAGGCGGGACGCATGCAGAAGGAACTAGAGACCCATAGAAACCCTGTCCAAAGACTCTGTGTCTGCGAGCCTTTCAGCTGCGACCGCATCGAATCGCCACAAACCCATGATCTTCGACCTCTTAGCCAGAAATTCAACCTCGACAGTTCAAGATCGAGAGTCGAAGCCCTCGACCCCGGTTCTTGGAGCTCTCCCCCCAATGGTTTTCTAATATGTATAATTGGATTAATTTCCTAGGCTTCTTGTGATGTAATCATATAAATACTTGAGTGTAGTATTGAGAAGGAAATCAATATATCCATTATGTGTTCCACCATCCTCTACTTCTTACCTTTAATCTTTTAACACATGTTGCAAGTTAATCACTTACACAGTGATAAAATACAATATGTCTTACACTTCACATTTGCAAATATGGGATGACCATTAATGAGGCCATCTTTTAACACCATAGTTTATCATATGGTCTTTATTTGTATACCAAAAATATTATATACAACTATTTAAAAAACAATCCATATCTTCATGAGTCTTTGCTTCCGGGCGTGGGCTCTCCTTCCATTCTTAACCAAGCACTTTTATCACTCACGCAGGATGTAATGGGGTAAAATCCAAACCAAATCACTAACGAACTCTTACAATCATGGCAATGTTAGTTCTCCAATCATTGATCGACCCACTTGTCTTCATGTCTCCTCAATCAATATGTTCATGTCTTGAAGTTTGCATAGTTGATCTTTCATACTACCACAAACCGAGACCGGTTTGATATGCATATGGACCGTGGCATTGTAAGATTTCCAATATTTCATGAATCCTTTTGATGTACATTAAATGAATCATTATTTTCTCCACACTAACAATAATTTCCCTCCCGTTAATTCTTGACTATTATTTGATTTTAATGGTTACTCTAAGATGTTTTCTTATTCAAAATGGTGAAGTGTATATAGAATGTAGGCAATTATGGTGGTGCAAGATTGTCAAATACTAGCTTTGTGTTCACAGCAATTAAAGATCATCATTATGTGTCTTTGCCCGAGGGACATAATAATATTCATCTAGTACCATAATATATTTCACGGCAATTATAAGACCATCACTATATGTCTTTGCCCGAGGGAAATAATAATGTTCATCTAGTCCCATAATATATTTGTGAGAAAAACATAAAATATTTATACAATTTCATATATAATTAGTCAAATGACTTTATAAAGATATGAAATAAACAATGATGTATATATTATTCAAATATATATATTTAATAAAGATGATGATGGTTATATATATATATGAAGATGACGACGGTTAAAGTTTATTGAAATCAACTTTGATGTGTTGGATCTTAAGAAAAAAATTAAGAAATTACTTGGATGTTTTTAGAATTTTATTTATGTGCTCAAAAAACTTGAAGAAAAGCATTCTTAAGTCATTATAATTTTGCTAAGTTAAAAGTTATGAATATCCTTGTTTTAATAAATATTTTGAAATTGATATATAATGTGGGTGTAAGCAAGGCAATCTAAGAGGAAGTAATTTTCATATTCAACTTTCTTAGTCTCACAAAGATGACAAGTTTTATCTATCCATGTTGCTTTAGGAATTTTCCAATGCCCAGCTTCACTATGGAGCTCATGAGAGTTCATTATTATTTTAGCAATCTTGATTTTCTTCTTTACACTAGTTAATTTAGCAAATAGATATTATTGATACTCAAGAATGGGATTAATCACCTCCTTATAATATCTTAACTTTCTCTTATCTTCTAATTCTTTATCGCACCATAGTTTCTTCTTAAAATTAGATGTAAAAATATATATTTTTATTTTATTGATATTCTATAGTGTGGCATCTTCCTTAAAACCCCAATGATTGAGCCAAGAGTTGACATCTTTGTGCAAACCCCGCTTGAGCCACAAATGGTTTAGAATAGAATTTAGAGAAATATTAGGAATCTTCTCGTCATCCACGTTAGATCCCTTGTGCTTATACATTAGGTACATAGTGATAGTCAAGCTCTCAATGAGGTATAAATATGTTTATCTGAGGAGGATAGGATATGGTGTATTTCTTTTAATTTTAAGAATACAGGTTATCAAAAGTTTATGGATTTTCTCTATCCTTATCCAAGATTCTCTAGAGATGTTGCACCTACAAACCTCATAACCATATAAGATAATAAGAGTGACAAGAGTCTCAAAGTGAAATTTATTTTTGTCTCATGGTAGAAGGTGACCTGCTAATTTACAATTGTTTTGAACACCAAAATAAACTTTACACCCACCTATCCTTTCTCAATGCTATAGTTCTAATTAAGCTTGTGATGAAAATCAGTTATGAGATATTTGTAGGAAGTTACTTCTTCCAAGCTATTTTTCCATTTGCAAACCTATCGTAAGTGATTTTTTTGGATTTGATTATCACAAGCTTTGTTTTGTCAATTTTAACAGTCATACCTCTACTGGAACATAAAACTTTTACAATTCTTAAATTTTTTGTTGAGATCAGAGGGACATCCTCCCATATGAATAATATCATCATCATGGAGAAGAAGCATGATGACTATTCCAACCAAAGTTGTGCCAACACAACATGCTTCTTCTAAACAGCTCTATGATTTGTCGATGTCTATACCAAAATGGGTAGGGGACATGTGACAATCTTTCTTAACTCCTATATTACAATTTTTTTCTTTTAACCAATCCTCAGTACTCATAAATTTGGAAATAACATTCTCATACAAGCTTATCACCAAATCTCAGCGAG
This sequence comes from Pseudotsuga menziesii, assembly GCA_001517045.1. NCBI lineage: Eukaryota > Viridiplantae > Streptophyta > Pinopsida > Pinales > Pinaceae > Pseudotsuga > Pseudotsuga menziesii. Next base: position 161,008 of record LPNX011101102.1, read on the forward strand.
AAATGAACTTTTAGCTCTTCTAATATTTTCCATAGGTTAATTCTAGGCATCGTGTTAAATGTTTTTCTAAAGTCAGAAACAACATATGAGATTTTTTTTATTATTGTGACATTATTCTACAATGATACTAGGCATTACAAGGTGGTCCATCATTGAATGATGGATTCTAGACTCGGCCTACCCTTTACTCGTTTTCCCATAACTTCTAGCAATTTGTTTATCTTCTTCTCCAAGATAACCTCATTTAAATTACCATGATTATATTTCAAGCACATACATGATATATTGAACTCTAAAATAATGTATATTATCATCAAAAGTTCTATATTCATTTATTGTAAATATTGATGTATATTTGATGAAACTTTGTTTTATAGCTATTTTTATTGTATATCAATTTAAAATATATATAGTATATGTAAGTTTCTTTTTTATAAAGATGGTAAAACCTATTTTAACTTAGTTGTCAAATTGAGAACCATGATTACTATCTCCTAGTTATAAATGTGAGTTGACTCATTACCCTTATTTATAGAAAACCAAGAAAAAATATAAAATATTAACCAATAAAAAACAATTTCAAATCTTACTCCATGACCATATCCAATAAATAATAACACACCTAATAGATAGAAATCAAATTTGAAACACCTATTTTAACACATTGAAATTGAAGAAAGGGAAAAAGATTGCGTTCACAGTGTTGTTATTTCTCAATGTTTCAAACCACAGAATGAGCTCTATGCAAACGTATGTAACTTCAGAAGATATTCTGATGTATATTATCATTGTATATTGTTGCACCCCAATTGGGGATGTGTGTTAACCCCTTGCAGGATGTATTAATGGAAGTTTGATATTTGGACACAAAACGAGGTGACATTCTCAGGAAAAAAGAGGAGACCCTATGTCAAAAAAGTAGAGTTGTTTGTCTCAAGTCAGGAGATAATAATTTCAAGTTTTTTCATAAGTGTGCTAACCATCGAAGAATTTGAAAATTTGTCTAGGAAATAGCTTCGGATGAGGGCGAGTTGTGTCATGATCAATCCTCTATCAGTAACACGACAACTGATCATTACAAATCTTTGTTTTCTCATTCTAACGATCTCAATTTAATGGAACGGTTAAATTCAATCAAGAATTTTCCTCGCATGTTCGTTGAAGAAGATCGCATCTTGATGGAAAGGATGGTGACATTAGATGAGGTAGAAGATACACGGAAATTGTTTGTTAAGGACAAGAGTCCAAGCACCAATGGTTGGATGGTGGAGTTTTTCGGTCATTGTTTTGATCTCCTTGAATCTGAAATATCAGAGGCTGTGGAAGAGTCTCGCTCCAATAGGGCTGTTGATGAATTGTTGAATATGGCGTTTCTCAATCTCATCCCTAAGAAGGATTATCTAGACTCTTTTATGGATTATAGGCCAATCTCGCTTTGTAACCTCCTATACAAGATGATATCTAGAAACATAGTGGAAAGACTAAAACCTTTTCTTGGGTAAGTTGATTTCTTATGAGCAATTTCTTGTCTTACCTGGAAGACAAATTACAGACATCATTGGGGTTGTGAAAGAATGTCTCCATACAGCTAAAATCAACAAAAAGATGGATTTTCTCCTCAAGTTATATTTAATAAAGGCCTATGACCGTGTGGATTGGTCATATCTGAAACTGATTCTTTTACAAATTGGCTTGTCATCGAATATGGTAGAATGGATTATGAGTGTAGTCACCACGACCCAGTTTCATGTGCTCATCAACGATGTGCCAATGAAGTTCTTCAAAATTAGCAGGGGGATTCAGCAGGGATTACCCCTCTCCCTGTACATATTTATTTTGGTCATGGAAGTTCTTAGCATTCTAATTCAACACACAAAGAAACTTTCGCATTTTCAGGGCTTAAAGATCACAAGGGGGCTGTCAATTTCTCACTTACTGTTTGTCGATGATGTTATCATCATTGGAGGGGGTTCAGTTGAATAATGGAAGTATATGCAGTCACTTATAAAGTTGTTTTTTAAAGCATTCAGGTTAGAGGTAAGCAAAAATAAATTGTTCCTCTTACATTCCTGTAAGGAATAGACTCAAATTGATTCATTGCTTTCTTTGTTTCCCTTTAATTCTGGTTTCATAGATGATGGACTGAGGTATCTGGGTTTCCATCTAAAACCCAATAGTTACAGGCCTATTGCTGATGCAACCACTTCCCAAAAATTTTCACATTTTGGGGCCCCTCAGAATTTTTTAGCTTTTAGCCTTTCTTAGACCACTTTTGCTCCTTAAGGTTTGATTCCTTGACTTAGTTTTATTTTAACAAGTCAGAAAATATTTTTTGCACTAAGTTATAAATAAGTTTTTCCCTCGAATGTGTTAGGTGAAATCATAGAGTTGAGTCAACACGTTGGGAAGTTTCATTTTTCCCATCCGATGATTTTGTGCTTATCCAAATCCTAAGTATTGCAAAATAATTTATTGAGTTTTACCAACTACGTTGGCGGAACCTAAGTTTTCGAGCCGACACTATCGGCGACACTTGTGTTTCGTTGCTGCCATGTTTGTTAATGGACTTTTCATCGGAATATATTTCCAAATGGAGCCGAAAGTATTAGCCATACTCAAAATTTGACACCGAAGATATTGGAAGGAGCTCATGTTTGTCGCCCAACACCGTTTTCTCGGAAGCTTTTTATAAGTTTGCCGATGGATTTTTCATCGAAGTGTTCCAGCGATTTTTTGCCGACTTTGTCGGCATGACTTATGGTTTTATTCCTATACGTTCGGCAAAAATGAAGGTTTGCGACCAATAAGCTTTTCGCGATTTTTTTCCCGACATTGTGTTTTTCGAAGGTTTTTTGTGAGTTGTCGTGATAGTATTGGAAGAACTCATATTTTGGAATGGACACTGTTGCGAATTTTATTTTATGACTTATTTTTTCTCGCCAGTTCGGTAAAGTTGTTGATGGGGTTTGTGCTTTAGGCGCCAAATGTCATTTTTCACCCGTGAACCATAAATTTCCCATCAACCACATTTATTACCTTTTTCACGATTTTTCTATATATAGCCCGGGGAGGTTTTTTCAAACTGTTATTGTTTCTTTGTTTTGAACCCATCTAGTTGTCATTTTCCATTTGGAGCCTACGAATTCATTCACTGAGCACTACACCCTCAACAACATTTGTTAGGTAGGCCTAAAACCTTATCATTGGATTGTTTGTGTTAAGAAGGGGTTTGGTAGAATGGTGTTTTGGGTTTTAGGGTTATGGTGTTAGGTTTCTCCACCATCATTGTCCATTGCTGTGCTTTAAAAGGCCACCCCTAGCCTCACTAGGTTTTCATTTTTACTTATCATTTGTTGGAGATTTTTTAAGTCGGGTTGCATTAGAACCTTAGCCTCCTTGAGCTTGATTTCCTGGCCTTGGTGGTTTTGATTTTTCATCTTCGCCGTAACGTTTGTTTTAGACTTTCGAGCCATAAAGATGGGTCTGTCAGACCTCTGGGATTTTAATGATGAAGCTGCAACAGGTCGAGTGTTTCACCGACTATGCCTTGATTGGTTTTTGTTTATATCTGGTGATAGGGGTACCATTGTTGAATTCGCGTAAGGAGGAAAGTCACGTTCTGGGGTTTTCCCTAGGGTTTGAGGAGTATACCATTTTCTTGGGGCCAACGATGGGTTTTTGAGAGTTTTTTGGGGTTGCTGGGTCAAACCAGGGTTCCAAGTTTCCCTCCTTTTCAAAGTTACAGAGCCACCATCGTGGTTTTTCATTTGTTGTCTTACCTATGAAAGGATAAGTTCCTGCGTTTAGTGTGTAAATTGAGATCTTGGTTGAAGTAAAATGAATGGTTTATCAAACTAGAGTTTTCTAGAGCCTGCACCCGAACTAATGGTTTTCATTCCTGTTTTGACCTAATGTACACCTTGCCACAAGTTGAAGTATCTGGATAACTTATAGAAATTATTTAGATCACATGGTCACTTGAGATGTTCAAGGATGAATCAGTAAAGACATTTTTATTGTTCTCCATCATATTAAACACCGAATGCAATCTTATGTTTTGTTATCTAGGTTTCATTGATATCTTGCATCTGAATAGTAGCTTTTCATTCCAACATATCCTATTGATATGAATGCTTGTTGTTTGATCACAATGACGCTAAGTTATTTCTTTCTATGGTTATGTTACAACTTCAGTCTTCAGACCACAACATGTCAAAGAAGGGTGGGAATAAGAAGGACAAGGACCATGAGGAGGATTTAGATGTGTAGGTCTTTCCCAATATGGAGATTATTTATGAAGATACCAAAGCTATCACCGGAGCTGAACAGGAGTTTAAATGGGGTCATATATACCACATGATAAAGGATCAGAATGTAATGGATGTAGGTCTAAAGGATATATCGTTATTTGTCAACATAAGAAAATCAGGCATCACAAAGGTATCCACGTGCCATGATCTTTTCCCTTGTGTTGAGGTGATCAGATGGATCTTACCTTGAGCAGACGCAAGTAATATGATTATTTCAGACACCAAAGGTCAATATTTTGCTTATTTCACCCCTTCTTATATAAGCAAGGCTTGTAAACTACCTGTTCCACAAATCATGATGACAGATGAGTCGATAAACGGTTTGAGTCTAGACTACATTGAATGTGCAAAGAAGATGATGTAGCAGGGAAGCAATTTCACCAGAAAGACTCTGACGAATACAAGACTTCCAACTTACACACTCCCTATAGGATTATATCCCTAATGCTAAACATAATTTTTGGCAGGGAAAATGGGAAGTTCTACAAGATGATTTGGATCTTATTGATATATCATGTGGCCATGCAGGAAATTATTTTTAAGTGAGCGTACATTGTACCAAACAACTTGTCCTCTTGTATAGCTGCTGCACTAAGAGGCCTGCTTCAAAGAAAATCAGATTTTTACATGGGGTCATATTTGATTGATTGTATCTTATACATGTACTCATTCGCAAAACTAAATTGTAGTTGGAATGAAGCCATGACACCCATCTATGCTGAAACTTGTTGGAACCGAGAAAGCAAGTTCCTCCACCTAGGCCCCCACCACTTCAATCCTCCATGCAAAGGCAAGATCACAAAGACAATGGAGAGCTTGGGAGATGAACATAAATGGTTCAATCAACAAGGATAAAGGGATGCAAATTCAAGTAAATGGTAATGGGGCAAAATTTCACTATAGTTTCCTTACTCTCAAAGTTTCTCCTCCTCCAATGCTTCTTAATGGCTCAATATATAGCCTTCTAATGGGAAATGGAGGGTCGAATCAGAGCATTTTACAACACATGGAAGGTCAAGGATCATAACCACCATGACTTGGCATCGAAAATCCAAAATATTTGTAATTTTGAGCACAAAAACTGATGTACGTGGGATGTAATGGAGCAAGATGCGTGTACACATGTTGTATAACTATTCACCCATTTGTACCAACAAAACTGACTTTTTAAGGGTTTCCCTAAAGTATTAGATATATACTGAGCAAGGGGGGTATAGTGAGTCTGCATAGGGACAAGGGTAGGCCATCAAGGAATGATGCATAAGGTGTGGCAAATCATGCTATAACAAGCTCTTGCAGGATTATGTACATATGTTTGGACTTGTGTTGAGATAGACCTTAGTTAGAGGGTCTTCCAGACAAAGTGCTTCTCAAATGGAAAAACTGTCAACACACTTAGTCTTAGATTGTGGGAACACAACATTTTGTTGTTAGATATATCATTTATCAAGACATATACAAGCTACTCATCTGGGTTCTTTGATCCTTCATTTAACTGGGAAATGTAAAAGACATTTACACAACTAAATATGGAAATATTGTGCGGCCAAATAAATATACATTCAACCATAAACTATTTCATATATATAACTATGCGGAAATAACAAATGTATTACAAACTTGTCTATCCAGACTTGTCGGCTCACCAACTAATCCTTTTGCAGAGATTTGTCTCTTCGACCCAATCACTTACACAGAAGCTTGAGCTTCAACTTCTCTTTCTCTCCTTTCTCACCCAGATTTCTCTCTAATGTCTAACTTGATTTACAATTTCCTTCTTCTATTTATAGGCAACTTGAAAATTGCTTTTACATGAGTCGACTGACTCTCCATTAAAGACTGTAATAATTATCTGCCTAACAACTTAGCTTCAGAAATAAATTCAACTCATTTACATTGTCGAATCGTGGACTCTACCCTCTTGTCAGACTGATCGACAAGATCTTGACTGATACAGACTCTGACAGAGTCGGCTCAGATTTAGGTACGAATCTGCAAGTGATTAATATTTCCAACACTCCCCCTTAATTATGAGCAGATCGTAATTAAAAAAAATATTACAAAATGTTTCAGAGCTTAGACATGCTCTGTTTATGACAAAGTTCACTGTTCAGAACTTGTCATTCCAAGATAACTACACAGATACTGGAAAGTATCCTTTTCCAATGGTTTCGTAAAGATGTCTGCAAGGTTATATTCAGACCTGCAAAATTCCAAACAAATTTCCTTGTTGCTCACCAACTCTCTTATGAAATGAAACCTTGTGTCGATGTGCTTGGTTCTCTTGTGAAACACATGAATCTTTGATAATGCTATGTTTGAATTGTTGTCGTAGAAGATGGTTGTCAGTTCTTGATGGTTGTGAGACAAGTCCTTTAAGACTCTCCTCATCCAGATAGCTTGACATGCAGCACTTGTCGCTGCAACATACTCTTCTTCAGTTGAAGACAAAGTTACAATGGGATATTTCTTTGAGGCCCATGAAACAACACCTGTACCAAAATGAAATGTGTACTCAGATGTGCTTTTCCTGTCATCTATGCTGCCTCCATTGTCACTGTCAGTGTAATGAATGAGTTTAAAATTTTTTGAGGCTGAATACATAATGCCAAGGTCTTTTGTTCCACTTACATACCTCATAATTCTTTTACCTGCTTTCCAATATGAGTCTTTTGATAACTCCATGAAACTTGAGATCAAACTTACTCCATACATAATGTCTCGTCTTGTCGCTCTCAAATACATAAGGCTACCAACAAGAATTTTGAATAGCATAGGATCAACAGTCGATCCTTCATCATCCTTGCTCAATTTTAAACCTGTTATTACTGGTGTTGGGGATGTCTTGTAGTTAGACATGTTAAATATTTTTAAAACTTCACTTGCATACTTAGACTGTGATATAAAAATACCACTTTCAAACTACTGAACTTCAATGCCTAGAAAAAACTTCATAAGCCCTAGATCAGTCATTTCAAATTCATTTTACATGACTACTTTAAAATATGCTATGCCAAAATCACCAGTAAATATTAAATCATCTACATACAGGCAGACAATTAACATCTTACCTTGCTCATCGACTCTGGTGTACAAAGTCAGTTCACTTTCACTTCTGTGAAATCCATTTTCAGTGAGATAGGAATCAATCTGACTATACCAAGCTCTAGGAGCTTGCTTCAAACCACAGAGTGCCTTTTTTAATCTGTACACTTTATGTTCTTGACCTGGAACTTCATACCCTTGTGGCTATTCCACATATACTTCCCCTTCTAGATAGCCATTTAAGAATGCCGACTTGACATCCATTTGATGAACATGCCATTTGTTTTGTGCAGCAATGGACAAAATTGTTCTGATTGTATTCCATGCATGCAACAGGTGCAAACGTTTCATTGAAGTCGATGCCAAGTTGTTGAGTGAACCCTCTTGCTACCATTATTTCTTTGTGCTTTTGCACATTCCCATCAGCATCTTGCTTGGTCTTATAAATCCATTTGACACTAATTACATCTTTGTCTTTTGGTACATCAACCAGTTCCCATGTCTGGTTCTTCTCAATGCATTATATTTCTTCATCCATGGCTTGTGCCCATAATTCTTCTTCAACAACTTCTTCAAATGTTAGTGGATCATATATAGAAGAAAATAACGCAAAGCGAGAGAATGAATTCGGTGTACCAGCTTCATATATCTCTCGCAGACTTCTTGTCTTCACCAGTTCTGTCGATATCAACCTTGACGAAATGTTTGATGGAGTTTGTTGTCCTCTTAGTGTACTTATCGGTGTAGCTTGAGCTGCAACTTGTGTCGATGGTCCTTGTGCTGAACCATGTTGTGGTGTCATGGTAGTCGACGGTGTTGCAACCGGTTGACTTACATGTGGTGCTTGGGCCACTTCCTCTTCCATATCATCATTGTCGACATTCGACACAATCTTGACATTTATGTTGACGGTTCCATCCCATGATTCATTCTCGACAAATTGAACATCTCGACTGATTATCAGTTTCCTTGTGACAGGATCATACAGCTTGTATGCTTTTGTATTCTTGACAAAAACACATTTCTGCCCCTTCTTGTCTAGTTTCTTTCTCAGCTCATCTGGAACATGAGCATATGCAACACAACCAAAAACTTTTAAATGTGAAACATTATGATTCATACATGTCCATGCTTCTTGGGGAACTTTGTTCTTCACACTCTTTGTCAAACAACGATTCATAATGTATACGACAGTTGCGACTGCTTCACCCCAATATTCATTTAGCAAATGCTTGGATTCCAACATGCTACGTGCCATCTCCATGATGGTTATGTTCTTTCTTTCGGCTATACCGTTCTGTTGAGGTGTATACCGTACAGTGAATTGTTTCTGTATGCCATGGGTCTTGCAAAAATTTAGAAATTCATTTGAAAAATATTCACCTCCTCTGTCGGTCCTTAAGATCTTGATGTGGTGTCCACTCTGGTTCTCCACGAGTCCTTAAATTGCTAAAAATAACCAAATGCATCAGATTTATGTTTCAAAAAATATACCCTTGTTTTTCTTGAGTAGTCATCAATAAAAGTTAGAAAATACTTGCAGCCACCAATGGATGATGTCTGCATTGGACCAAAAATATCAAAGTGTACAATTTAAAGTGGTGTGCGTGCTCTATAAGACTTTCCAATAGGAAAATTCTCTCTGTGTTGCTTTCCAAAAATGCAGCCTTCACAAACCCTCTCTAGTCTTTCGATCAATGGCAATATTTTCACCATATTTTTTGTGCGCAGTAGCTTCAACCCACCAAAATTCAAATTTCCAAATCTGAAATGCCACAACCAGGATTCATCCTGAACTTTTGTCTGAAATGCAGCTTGCAAATTAGCACTACCATTTTCTTTCTTGTCGAGGAGCTCGACTGTTTCTTCACTTTCTTCCTTGAATGCAGCTCATGTGTTTGTCTTCCCTTTCATGTCGGGAACTATCCTCAATGGAAATAAGCGATTGCTTGTCATTGGCACTTTTGCTATCAGTTGGTCGCTTGGACGCTTGTCTTTAATCACACAGTGATCATCTTCCATGTAGACTCTGTAGCCTTTTTGTATCAACTGTCTAATGCTTAACAAATTATGTTTCAGACCTTCGACATGATACACATCAGGGATATACTTACTCTCCCCCTGTTTGGTTAGAATATCAACAAATCCTTTTCCTAAGACATTTAGTTGGACATTGTTTCCAAGTGTAACATCAGTTTTAACTGAATTATCTAGACTGGAAAATAAATTTAAATTACCAGTCATGTGATCACTGCAGCGTGAATCTAAGTACCATATGTCATGTGGACTTTCTTGAACAACATTGCATTCAATTGGAGATGTCGATGCCATTAACATTGCACTTGTCAAAGTGTTGGTGCTGGTCGACTGATTTGGGCTTTGTCTTCCTTGGTCATATTGTTTCTTCCTGCATTCATATGCATAATGACCAAATTTCTTATAGTAATGACATTGGATTTTTAATTTATCATACCTCTGGCCACTTGGTTGACTTGGGTTCTGATTTTCTCCTCTACCACCGACATTTACAGGACTTCTGCCTCGTCCTCCTCTTGAAGAACTTCTTCCTCTGCCTCTGAATTTGTTTCCCCCCTGCCTCTACCATGGCTTATGGATGACTGTGCTGCAAATGCACCTTCCAATGATGTTTTTGTTCTGCTGAATTTGTGTTCATGATTGATGAGTGAAGCTTGCAACTCATCAATGGTAAATCTCAACATGTTTGTGTTTTCTTCAAAGGTCACAACCAAATTTTCAAATCTTGGGGGAAGAATTTTGAGAATTTTTTCAACCACCCTTCGGTCTTCTATGGCTTCTCCATGATATTTTAGTTGGTTTATCAAACCAACAACTCTGGTGTAGAATGTGTCTACATTCTCTAAATCTTTCATGGACATAGATTCAAAATCTCTTCTCAGAATCTGCAGCTTGGATGTCCTTACCTTATCCAGACCTTGATAGGAAGTCTCCAATGTATCCCATGCTTTCTTAGCATTAGCTTTTGCTTCTACTCTTGGGAGTATGATTTCATGCATAGCTTGATGTATGTAAAACAAATCTTTTCCATCTTTCTTCCTTTGTTCCCTCAAGACATCTTTCTCAACCTGTGTGAGATTGTTATATGCTGTCATGTCTGCTGGTTCCGCATAACCATGCTGGACTATCTCCCATACATATTGACCTCTGAATAAAGCCTTCATTGTTAAAGACCAATATTTATAATTCTTTCCTGTAAAAATTGGAGTTTGCAATGAACCAGAAGTGGAAGCCATTTTTAATTTTTAATTAACTTTCCTTAGAAAATTAATTTCCACCTTTTAAGACAAGATTTATTTCCTAAACCTTGCTCTGATACCAGTTAGCCAAAACCAAGCCGACTAAACTTGAGTTTACTGCTCAGTTAATATTAAAAATTAAATATTTTGAGGACGACCTCTTTTTCACTTTTTCACTTGTCAGGTGAAACTTGTCTATCTCCCGACTAGACAAGTCTATCAACTTTGGTTGGCCTTTCGACTCTACTGATTTACCTCGACTTACTTGTCAGTTCTATTGACTGATTTTTCCTCGGCCACTTGTCACTTCGAAGTCAGCTGACTTCAACCTCTAATTCGGCTAACCTCTTTGACCTCTCAAGTCGGCTTACCGTCAACCGACCTTATCGGTTCACTTTGGTCGAAATCTACAGAGTATTTTTCTTAGTCTAAGAGACTTAAGAAATTACAAATGCTTTTCACCTGTGAGTAATATGAAGTAAAATGGATACATTAACAAATCCAAATAACTTATAAAAAAACATATGCCTAAATAAGTGGTAAGACTTGAGTCGACCAATGTGTCGTAAAACTTGGAACTTTCAGGTGGTGAGAAATTTATGGGTTCTTTGATCTTTCACTTAACTGGTAAATGTAAAAGACATTTACACAACTAAATCTAGAAATATTGTTCTACCAAATAAATATACATTCAACCATAAACTATTTCATATATATAACTATGCAGAAATAACAAAGGTATTACAAACTTGTCTATCCAGACTTGTCGACTCACCGACTGATCCTTTTACAGAGCTTCGGCTCTTCGATTGAATCACTTACATAAAAGATTGAGCTTCAACTTCTCCCTCTTACAGAGCTTCGGCTCTTCAATTGGATCACTTACACAGAAGCTTGAGCTTCAACTTCTATTTCTTTCCTTTCTCACCCAGAGTTCTCTCTAATGTCTAACTTGATTTACAATTTCCTTCTTCTATTTATAGGCAACCTAAAAATTGCTTCTACATGAGTCCACTGACTCTCCATTAAAGCTGTAATAACTATCTACCTAACAACTTAGCTTCAGAAATAAATTCGACTGGTTTACATTACCGAATCGTGGACTCTACCCTCTTGTCAGATTGACCGACAAGATCTTGACTGATATAGACTTTCACAAAGTCGACTCAGATTTAGGTACGGATATGCGAGTGATTAATATTTCCAACACTAATGAGGGGCCAAACTTTAGGTATCATTATGGCTATCCCTGCTATATGTTGTTGCTTCTTTGTTGTTGATACCGATTAGGATGCAACCGTTTCAATCGCTAGACGGTAGAGGGCTAGGATGTAGCTGTTTCAATTGTTGGATGGTAAACTGATCTAGGAAGTAAGTCATCCCATTTGTTGAGAAGCTAGCACTAGCGATGGCTTAGGGCTAATTTTCTCACCTCAAAGTGAAGTGTGTACATGTGTTGGTTCTTATCTATACCAATCTAATGTCACTGCCGCTTGGCAATTGGATGAATTTCATGTAAGACACTCGTCCATCTGTCACTCCCTCCAAGGACTCAAACAATTCGATTCCTTTTTAGAGGTTGGGAAATTCATAGATTTGTACACATTTTATATTTAATAAGTTTTTAGTTTCTCCACAAACGAGGAAACACTTTATAAAAAGCAAATTCTCATTCTAGTTTTTCTAATATTATAAATGCATAAACACATTGTAAAAAGCAAAGTCTTATTCTAGTTTTTACAATATTATAAATGCATAGATATCTTATTTTGGTCTGGGTACGTTTTTTTTACATATACTAAAATAATAGATCCTACATATACTTAGATTAAATAAAATTAAAAAAGTACTTTACAGAGGATACCCAGATTTCTGGGTGGATGTTATTATGCTTCGCAAATCATCCTACAATCATTCTACAATCCAGCCTTGTAATCCGGTCGAAGTTGATGTTTCCCAGTATTGAACTTTTCAGGCTCCGAGCCCTTATATATCAAAGGTTGTGCGTCTGTACTCCTTTATTCATCAAGATTTCTTCATTCTAGTTTAGAACTTCTCAAATAGATATTTATAGTGTGAATATTTATAGCAACCAATAACCTAGTTGCATGCTTGTTGATGCACTATTTTCAAGGATCATACATACATTCTATTAATGATTGTAGTGCATTCAAACCTATTTCTAAATTTTATAATTACTTATTGACATTTGGCAAGAACGTTTCATCTTGTACCTCTTATAACATCTAATAACAATCTAATGCATTTCTATGTGTACTGTGTTTTTCTCATCTTAATTGGTAGCATAGGAATTGCAAAACTCCTCAACCTAGTCTTGATATCAAAACATTGTTTGCTGATCACACTCATGAGCCTTCAACTGGAGCTCTAACAACACCTCCAGTAGATAATCATCTTATGGGTTCTAGTCAAACAGGGAGGTTTTTCCCTCCCAGTGCTACATTGAACGTTGTGAGGCACCACTTTGACTAGTATCTTGAATATGATCTGTTTCATGTTTCTCCACCTTTTGAAAAAGTGTCAGTGATCTGTTTGTTAGCCAAAACCAAGCCAACTAAACTTGAGTTTAGGGCTCAGTCAATATTAAAATTTAATTTTCACTTTTCACGCCGACCACTTTTTCTTTTTCACTTGTCGGGTGAAACTTGTCTATATCCTGACTAGACAAGTTTATAAATTTTAGTCGGTCTTTCCACTCGACTAAATTTACTTCGACTTACTTGTCGGTTCTACCAACTGATTTTACCTCGACCACTTGTCACTTCTAAGTCGGCTGACTTCTTCGACTTCTCAAGTCGGTTCACCTCTCTGACCACTAAAGTCAGTTGACCTCTTCGACCACTCAAGTCAGTTACCTCTTCGACCACTCAAGTCGGCGACCTGAGTCAGCTGACTCAACCGACCTCTCAAGTCGGTTCACTTTGGTCAAAATCTACAGAGTATGTTTCTTAGTCTAAAGACTTAAGAAATTACAAATGCTTTTCACCTGTGAGTAAGATGAAGTAAAATGGACACATTTACAAATCCAAATAACTTATAAAAACATATGCCCAAATATGTAGGAAGACTTGAGTCGACCAATGTGTCATAAAACCTGGAACTTTCACGCGTTGAGAAATTTATGGGTTCTTTGATCTTTCACTTAACAGTATTTGTAAAAGACATTTACAGAAGTAAATCTAGAAATATGTGCGGCCAAATAATCATGCATTCAACCATAAACTATTTCATATATCTAACTATGCAGAAATAACAAAGTATTACAAACTTGTCGGTCCAGACTTGTCGGTCTAAACTTGTTGGTCCAGACTTGTCCTTTTACAGAGCTTCAGCTCTTCAACTAAATCACTTACATAGAAGCTTGAGCTTTGACTTCTCTTTTCTCACCCTGAGTTCCTCCAGTGTCTATTGTCTGTAATCTCTCTTGACTCTTTGTCTCTAACCTAAATTACAATTTGCTTCTTCTATTTATAGGCAACCTGGAGATTGCTTCTACATGGGTCGTCTGACTCACCATTAAAGACTGTAATAACTATTTACCTAGCATATTAGCTTCAGAAATAAATTCGACTGGTTTACATTGTCGAATCGTGGACTCTCCTCTCTTGTCAGACTGACAAATAAGATCTTGACTAATACAGACTCTGACAGAGTCGACGGCTAAGAGTGAGGTACAGATCTGCGAGTAATTACATTTTTCCAACACCCCCCCTTAATTATAAGCAGATGGGGATTTTTAAAACAAAATTTACAAAATGTTTCAGAGCTTATACATGCTTTGTTTATGACAGAGTTCACTGTGGAGAACTTGTCATTCCAAGATAACTACGCAGATACTGAAAAGTATCCTTTGCCAATGGCTTCATAAAGATGTTGGCAAGTTGGTCTTTAGACCTGCAAAATTCCAAAAAAATTTCTTTGTCATTCACCAACTCTCTTATAAAATGAAACCTTGTGTCGATATGTTTGGTTCTCTTGTGAAACACATGATTCTTTGATAATGCTATGGCTGAATTGTTGTCGCAAAAGATTGTTGTCGGTTCTTGAGGGTTCAGTGACAAGTCTTTTAAGACTCTTCTCATCTAGACAACTTGACATGCAGCACTTGTTGCTGCAACATACTCTGCTTTAGCTGAAGATAGAGTTACTATGGGATGCTTCTTTGAAGCCCATGAAACAACACCTGTACCAAAATGAAATGTGTACCCAGATGTGCTTTTCCTGTCATCTATGCTGCCTCCATTGTCACTATCAGTGTAACCAATGAGTTTAAAATTTTCTGAGGTTGAATACATAATACCAAGGTCTTTTGTGCCACTTACATACCTCAGAATTCTTTTACCTAATTGCCAATGTGATTCTTTTGGTGACTCCATGAACCTTGAGATCAGACTTACTCCATACATAATGTCTGGTCTTGTTGCTGTCAAATACATAAGGCTGCCAACAAGCCTTTTGAATAGCGTAGAATCAACAGTGAATCCTTCATCATCCTTGCTCAATTTTAAACCTGTTATCACTGGTGTTGGGGCTGTCTTGCAATTAGACATGTTAAATATTTTTAAAACTTCACTTGCATACTTTGTCTGTGATATAAAAATACCACTTTCAGACTGCTAAACTTCAATGCCCAGAAAAAACTTCATAAGCTCTAGATCAATCATTTCAAATTCACTTTCCATGACTGTTTTAAAATCTGTTATGCCATTATCACCAATAAATATTAAATCATCTACATACAAGCAGACAATTAACATCTTACCTTGCTCATCGACTTTGGTGTACAAATTCGGTTCACTTTCACTTCTGTGAAATCCATTTTCAGTGAGATAGGAATCAATCTGACTGTACCAAGCTCTAGGAGCTTGCTTCAAACCATATAATGCCTTTTTCAGCCTATACACTTTATGTCCTTGATGGGGAAGTTCATACCCTTGTGGCTGTTGCACATATACTTCCTCTTCTAGATAGCCATTTAAGAATGCTGACTTGACATCCATTTGATGAACATGCCATTTGTTTTGTGCAGCAATGGCCAAAACTGTTCTGACTGTATCCATGCGTGCAACATGTGCAAACGTTTCATTGAAGTCGATGTCGGGTTGTTGTGTGAACCCTCTTGCTACCATTCTTTCCTTGTGCTTTTGCACATTCCCATCAGCATCTTTCTTTGTCTTATAAATCCATTTGACATTGATTACATCCTTGTCTTTTGGTACATCAACCAGTTCCCATGTCTGTTTTTTCTCAATGCATTCTATTTCTTCATCCATGGCTTGTGCCCATACTTCTTCTTCAACAGCTTCTTTAAATGTTAGTGGATCATATATAGGTGCAAATAATGCAAAGAGAGAGAATGAATTAGGTGTACCAGCTTCATATATCTCCCGCAGACTTCTTGTCTTCACTGGTTCTGTCAATGTTGAACTTGATGAAATGCTTGATGGAGTCTAATGTCCTCTTGGTGTGCTTGTCGGTGTAGCTTGAGCTGCAACTTGTGTCGATGGTCCTTGTGCTGAACCATGTCTTGGTGTCATGGGGGTCGACGGTGCTGCGACCGGTTGACATACATGTGGTATTTGAACCACTTCCTCTTCCATATCATCATTGTCGACGTTCGACACAATGTTGACATTTATGTTGACAGTTCCATCCCATGATTCATTCTCGACAAATTGAACATATTGACTGATTATCACTTTCCTTGCGACAGGGTCATATAGCTTGTATGCTTTTGTGTCTTCTGAATAGCCGACAAAAATACATTTTTGTCCCTTCTTGTTTAGCTTCCTTCTCATCTCATCTGGAACATGAGCATATGCAACACAACCAAAAACTTTTAAATGTGAAACACTATGATTCATACCTGTCCATGCTTCTTGGGGAACTTTGTTCTTCACATTATTTGTCGGACATCGGTTCATAATGTATACAGCAGTTGTGACTGCTTCACCCCAATATTCATTTGGAAAATGCGTGGCTTCCAACATGCTGTGTGCCATCTCCATGATGGTTCTGTTCTTTCTTTCAGCTATACCATTCTGTTGAGGTGTATACTATGCAGTGAATTGCTTTTGTATGCCATGGGTCTTGGAAAAATTCAGAAATTCATTTGAAACATATTCACCTCCTCTATCGGTCCTTAATATCGTGATGCGGTGACCACTCTGGTTCTCCACGAGTGCCTTGAACTGCTGAAAATAACCAAATGCATCAGATTTATGTTTCAGAAAATATACCCATGTTTTTCTTGAGTAGTCATCAATAAAGGTTAGAAAATACTTGCAGCCACCAATGGATGATGTTTGCATTGGACCACAAATGCGAGAGTCCACAATTTCAAGTGGTGTGCATGCTCTATAGGACTTTCCGACTGGAAAAGTCTCACTGTGCTGCTTGCCAAAAATGCAGCCTTTACAAACCCTCTCTGGTATTTCAATCAATGGTAATCCCTTCACCATATTCTTTTTGTGGAGTAGCCCACCAAAATTCAGATGTCCAAATCTGAAATGCCACAACCAGGATTTATTCCAAACTTCCGTCTGAAATGCAGCTTGCAAATTAGTGCTGCAATTTTCTCTCTTATCGAGGAGCTCGACTGTTTCTTCACTTTCTGCCTTGAATGAACCTCCTGAGTTTGCTTTCCCTTTTATGTCGGGAACTATTCTCAATGGAAACAAGCGGTTGCTTTTCATTGGCACTTTTTCTATCACCTGGTCACTTGGACCCTTGTCTTTGATCACACAGTGTTCATCTTCCATGTAGACTCTGTAGCCTTTTTGTAACAACTGTCCAATGCTTAAAAAATTATTTTTTAGACCTTCGACATGATAGATATCAGGGACACACTTACTCTCCCCCTGTTTGGTTAGAATATCAAGAGTGCCTTTTCTTAAGACAGTAACTTGGACATTGTTTCCAAGTGTATCACTAGTTTTAATTGAATTGTCTACACTGGAAAACAAATTTAAATTACCAGTCATGTGGTTGCTGCATTTTGAATCTAAGTACCATATGTCATGTGGACTTTCTTGAACAGCGTTGCATTCAAGTGGAGATGTCGGTGCCATTAACATTGCACTTGTCGAAGTGTTGGTGCTAGTCAACTGACTTGGGATTTTCCTTACTTGGTCATATTGCTTCTTCCTGCATTCATATGCATAATGACCAAAGTTCTTATAGTAATGACATTGAATTTTTGATTTATCAAGGCTTTGGCCACTTGGATAACTTGGGTTCTGGTTATCTCCTCTTCCACTGACATTTGTAGGACTTCTTTCTTGTCCTCCTCTTGAAGAACTTCTTCCTCTAGCTTTGAAGTTGTATCTCCCCCTGCCTCTACCACGACTTATGGATGACTGTGCTGCAAATGCACCTTCCAATGATGTTTTTGTTATGCTGAGTTTGTGTTCATGATTGATGAGTGAAGCTTGCAACTCATCAATGGTAAATGTCGTCATGTCTGTGTGTTCTTCTAAGGTCACAGCCAAGTTTTCAAATCTTGGGGGAAGATTTCTGAGAATTTTTTCAACAACCCTTTGGTTTGCTATGGGTTCTCCATGAGATTTCAGTTGGTTTATCAACCCAACAACTCTGGTGTAGAATGTGTCTACATTCTATGAATCTTTCATGGACAGTGTTATCTCTAAGGTTGTTCACCTGTTTATTTTTTAAATTTTTTATTATGCTTTGTTTTTATTGTTTATAGTTTTGCTTTGTTTTATATTTTATGATTGATTGCTCACCATTAGGGTTACTTTTGTTACCTAAAATCATCAAAATTTTCATTCATTAACTATGAGCCCATGTATGTGCAAAAGAGTATATGTTATATGGTGAATTCTTACAGCTGGCAGCGTTTATCCAAACTGGCATCATTTTACTTACTGGCAGCAGAGTTTCAAATGAACCTATAATGAATCTCGGTCGACAGAGAGTTCAAAAAATCTGGTAAATCTTATAAGGATTGGGAAATGGATAAATATTTTCATTGTGGTAGAATTTAAGGTTTAATTATATAGAATGCTTGCTATTTTTGCAAGCCTGAATTCTACCATGTTGGTGTTGAAGAAGATGATATCTCTACAGGCTTTTTTTTGTCTTCCATTTCCAAGCCGATTCATGCAATGCTGGAATTCGATGTGCAGTTATAGATATTGGAGCTAGAGGATGCACATTTTATGGATTATGCTATAGTGGAGAACCCCTCACTTGACACTTGGATGCAGGATGGTCATGACTATATAATGCTTAAAAGGTTTGATATTGATTGCACTCGCACCATCGGAAGCGTTCTTGGACAGAGTATTGCTCTTGATTACTTTGTTCGACAGGTAGATGGTATGGGGGGAGAGTTTACATATTTAAATCGGGGAATGGAAAAGACAGGAATTTTTACTATGAAGTGCAATAAGCTCTTCCAGCTTGATTGGAAAGGCAAATTCCAAATTTGCTGATGTAATTCTAAAACTTTGTCTCTTTGAAAGGTCACATGTTGCATGGAAAAATGCAAAATATGCACAAATTTGGGAGTATCTTCGAGATGAGTACAAGTTGACTCAACACTTTGGGAGTCTTTACTATAAACTGAAATTTGTAGAGCACAACGTGCGTTATTTTCTGGAAATACTGCAGAACAGAAAATCTGATTTCTTGGAATGGCTTATCATATTTTTTGATAAGAGCTGAAATATTAATTGGTGTTTATGATATCATTCAGGAAATAGGAATAGAACCGAGCCAATGCATGCATCTTCTCCATATCATGAATGTGTATCGGTAAATGTTGAAACATCAGTGAGCGTCAACAGTCTTGAAGTTAATGATGGTCCAGAAAATATAGCTTCCAAGACAACAAATGGTCAGGCAAATGCACCAAGTCTTATTTCATTTAATAAATTTATAGTGGAGTATGTTTTGTGTCGCTACTGCAAAAGGTTACAGTCTTCAATTGTGGCCATGTGTTTTGTCAGTCATGCATCAAGACCTCTGAAGAGGTAACTCTTAACTGCCAAGTTTGTCAAAAGTATACACCCTGGGGATCAACCATGTGTTTGTTTGCAGTTGCACCAGTTCTTGGAGCAGAAATTTCCTATAGAATATGCTGAAAGGAAATAATCAGTTCTTGTCCAAGAAAAAATGCATCAACCAAGATGCACAAAAGAAGCCAAAAGAGCAATCGCTAAAATGACCGAGATCCATGCAGGTTTTGAATGTGATTATTGTGGGGTGATGCCAATCGTAGGAAAGAGGTATAAATATCGAGATTGACAAGAGTCTATAGGGTTTGACTGGTGTGGAACATGTTATGAGAAAGGTTCGATGCTCCTTGGGTGATTTAATCAACAGCATACATCAACACATAGTTTCCAGGAAATCATGATCAGATATCAAGAATATCTTACACATATCTATCCAGTACTCATTAATCGGTTATCTAAGACAAGATTGATAATACATATGGGTGAGAACGATGAGGACGCCAGCATAGAAGAAGGATCAGATTTCTAGATAGCAATGTATAGGTGGCAAAGCATTTCAAATTTGAAGGCAGCACTTCCAATGATTCCATATTTCAAGGAGTTGAGTTAGCAATTTGATCTCATCATCTCCATACTATTAGGAATTTGGTCAATATATTCCAGCCGCGTTTAAGCATTCAATGATACAGATGGCAGACATCCTAAAAAACAAAGAATTATTTTATATTTGATGGATTTTAAAGTTCAACGGTTTCCAAATTTCCAGGCATCGAATCATCATTTCAACAACTAACCTTACAGGTCGCACACCTCATCGAAGAGGCAGAGGAGCAAACGATTTGAGATTCCTTGTAACTAGTTGGTAACTAAGTTAGCAATAGTTAGTTGATGTAATTGGATATAAATTCTAGAATTGTAGAATGATAGAGGGAGGGTCTCGGTAGGGGACTGTAGGTTGGAGTTTTGGAGTTATGTGTGCCCAGCTTTGAAGCACTGTTTGTGTAGCATAAACATTTTGCAACTTTAGTAACAGGTTCTATTTTTGAATGAACATGATGATGATTTGCCTATGTGTTATATGAATTGTATTTTTGATAATTTTATTATGCATATGGTCCATTACATCCCATTGTGTTAATTCTTATTGTGAAGTACAATTATCCTTATATTTTCCAGAAACAGAGGCAGTTTCACTTCTTGATTTATGATCATAGTAACCTTGATATTGAACTTTGTGTTTGATTCTATGTTATACAGCATATGTTTGATTTTTACTGTAACTCTGATTTTACACCATCCTATCTCTTCAATAGTGTTATGTTTTGTCTATAGATCTTGTATATACCAGCACAGTGTAGTGATGATTGTGTGATCTGTACAAAACAACCTTGATTTCATACTAGTCCAGTTTTTCAATGATTGTTTGATTTTACTCACAGCCTTTATGTTATACCATCCTGTTACATTGATAGTGGTGTAACTTTTCCCATAGCTTTGATTGTATATCAGTTTGATTCTCAGTTTGATTTTATTTGATTTGTATATTTGAGAACAAGATTTCCTTAAGCTTGAACCCCTGTAGTCTAGGTTCAACTTTAGGGATAACATCTTCTGGCGCCGTTGCCAGGGACGGACAAAGGAAAGGATATCTTTCCCAGGAAAGAACAACAAAGATCAGATCTAGTTCTTGACAGTGGACAGGAGCAGGGCATTAGTTGGACTGCAAATTTATTCACCGGGCGACTCCATGTTTGAAGAATCCGGAGGCGATTCTACAAGATGTGTAAGCGTTTTGAAACCATGTTGGCACAGAGATTTGCTCCGTTCAATTTCTCAGATGTTCCTGGATTTCCAAATACAGTACCTACCATGGACGAATGGGGAGATTTTCTTCTGCAATTCGAAGAAAAGGAAGAGGACAATCCGGCACATCATGTAATTAAATTTCATCAATACATGGATCAGCTGGGTATACATCATGAAGATGTATTGATGAAAATGTTTATGTATTCATTAGATGGTCGTGCGAGAAAATGGTACAGAACTCTTCCTCCTTCTAGTATTTCCTCTTTGAAAGATTTTCATGATGCCTTTTATTCATATTATAAGAGGATTTACCCAGCTGAGTGCCTTTTTGAGGATTGCTGTAGGGGATATGCATTATATATCCAGGGTTTAGAAGAATATTTTTCCAGTAGTAAAGATGAAGCCAGTGGTTATGATATGAAGAAAGAAGAAGCTTTATTGTCTTCCTCTGATTCTGTTTTACATCAAGAAATTTTTCAAAATTATGATATTACAGTTGATGATAGCATCATAGAACAGAAATCTTCATCTTTAGAAATTGATCAGAATGCTTCATTTTATGATGAAGACATTGAAGTTCTAGATTTGGATCAGCATCAACCGATTCACTCTGAAGTTGTGCCAATCTATGATGAGTATTCATATGAAAAAGAATAGATCCCTACACCACCTTTTGTTGATTTGGGGAGAAGCCAACGGATGTATGAAAACTATGAATCAAATTTTGATAAGGAACGACATTGTGTGGAACTCAACCATCCTGAATCTATAAAAGACATTGAACAGCCATATTTGCAATTCAATTTGTAAGTAGCTGAAAGTGGCAGCCATTATAAGGAAGAGGATATACAGAAGTATTTTCAACATGAGGTATTTCCTTATAGCTTCATCGATCCATTTGTTGATTATATGGAATATTTGAGTAGCTCAGATGTCAGATTGTTTTTGGGAGGTTGGATTTTCCCTTCTTTTGAAATGAATTTTGATATTCCATGGGTTCCTTTATCCATCATCTGCAAATCAGAATTTTTACCAGTTAGTCAAATATTTGTATGGCTTCATTGGAAGCATGATTTTACCTAATCAAAAGAAAGCAAATAATTAGAATGGGAGCTGTAAATAAATAAGCTTGATGCTTCAAGCATTTCCTTAAGTTTGTACAGTGTGATCAGATTGTGAGAAGAGTATTTCAGTTTGCATAGTATTTTAAAGATTCAGTCAGTGGTTTGTTAAGTAGCAGAGATTTGTGATGAAGACTCCAGCCCAATGGAAACAAGGCACTGGTATTTCTTATTTTCAAAAGCAGTGAATGGCAGGATGGGGTGTAGTTATCAGAGATGGTTTCATTGGAAAGGCACAGGTCTACTTGTTCTTGGCAGCTCACAGGGAGCATGCCATCCCCAGACAGAGCCAGATGTTATCTCTAAGGTTGTTCACCTGTTTATTTTTGAAATTTTTTTATTATGCTTTGTTTTTATTGTTTTTAGTTTTTCTTTGTTTTATATTTTATGATTGATTGCTCACCATTAAGGTTACTTTTGTTACCTAAAATCATCAAAATTTTCATTCATTAACTATGAGCCCATGTATGTGCAAAAGAGTATATGTTATATGGTGAATTCTTACAGCTGGCAGCGTTTATCCAAACTGGCAGCATTTTACTTACTGGCAGCAGAGTTTCAAATGAACCTATAATGAATCCTGGTGGACAGAGAGTTCAAAAAATCTGGTAAATCTTATAAGGATTGGGCAATGGATAAAGATTTTCATTGTGGTAGCATTTAAGGTTTAATTATATAGAATGCTTGCTATTTTTGCAAGCCTGAATTCTACCATGTTGGTGTTGAAGTAGATGATATCTCTACAGGCTTTGTTTTGTCTTCCATTTCCAAGCCGATTCATGCAGTGCTCGAATTCGATGCGCAGTTATAGATATTGGAGCTAGAGGATGCACATTTTATGGATTATGCTATAGTGGAGAACCCCTCACTTGACACCTGGATGAAAAATGGTCATGACTATATAATGCTTAAAAGGTTTGATATTGATTACATTCGCACCATCAAAAGTGTTCTTGGACAGAGTATTGCTCTTGATTACTTTGTTTGACAAGTGAATGGTATGGGGGGAGAGTTTACAGATTTAAATCGGGGAATGGAAAAGACAAGAATTTTTACTATGAAGTGCAAGAAGCTCTTTCAGCTTGATTGGAAAGGCAAATTCCAATCTTGCTGATGTAATTCTAAAACTTGGTCTCTTTGAAAGGTCAGATGTTGCATGGAAAAATGCAAAATATGCACAAATTTGGGAGTATCTTCGAGATGAGTACAAGTTGACTCAACGGTTTGGGAGTCTTGACTATAAACAGAAATTTGTGGAGCACAACGTGCGTTATTTTCTGGAAATACTGCAGAATAGAAAATCTGATTTCTTCGAATGGCTTATAATATTTTTTGATAAGAGCAGAAATATTAATTGGTGTTTATGATATCATTCAGGAAATAGGAATAGAACCGAGCCAATGCATGCATCTTCTCTATATCATGAATGTGTATCGGTCAATGTTGAAACATCAGTGAGCGTGAACAGTCTTGAAGTAAATGATGGTCAAGAAAATATAGCTTCCAAGACAACAAATGGTCAAGCAAATGCACCAAGTCTTATTTCATTTAATAAAGTTATAGTGGAGTATGTTTTGTGTCGCTACTGCAAAAGGTTACAGTCTTCAATTGTGGCCATGTGTTTTGTCAGTCATGCATCAAGACCTCTGAAGAGGTAACTCTTAACTTCCAAGTTTGTCAAAACTATACACCCTGGAGATCAACCATGTGTTTGTTTGCAGTTGCACCAGTTCTTGGAGCAGTCATTTCCTATAGAATATGCTGAAAGGAAATAATTAGTTCTTGTCCAAGAAAAAATGCATCAACCAAGATGCACAAAAGAATCCAAAAGAGCAATTGCTAAAATGACCGAGATCCACACAGGTTTTGAATGTGATTATTGTGGGGTGATGCCAATCGTAGGAAAGAGGTATAAATATTGAGATTGACAAGATTCTATAGGGTTTGACTGGTGTGGAACATGTTATGAGAAAGGTTCAATGCTCCCTGGGTGATTTAATCAACAGCATACATCAGCACATAGTTTCCAAGAAATCATGATCAGATATCAAGAATATCTTACACATATCTATCCAGTACTCATTAATCGGTTATCTAAGAAAAGATTGATAATACAGATGGGTGAGAACGATGAGGATGCCAGCGTAGAAGAAGGATCAAATTTCTAGATAGCAATGTATAGGTGGCAAAGCATTTCAAATTTGAAGGCAGCACTTCCAATGATTCCAAATTTCAAGGAGTTGAGTTAGCAATTTGATCTCATCATCTCCAGACTATTAGGAATTTGGTCAATATATTCTAGCAGTGTTTAAGCATTCAATGATACAGATGGAAGATAGCCTAAAAAACAAAGAATTATTTTATATTTGATGGCTTTTAAAGTTCAATGGTTTCCATATTTCTAGGCATCGAATCATCATTTCAACAACTAACCTTACAGGTCACACACCTCATCGAAGAGGCAGAGAAGAAAACGATTTGAGATTCCTTGTAACTAGTTGGTAACTAAGTTAGCAATAGTTAGTTGATGTAATTGGATATAAATTCTAGAATTGTAGAATGATAGAGGGAGGGTCTCGGCAAGGGACTGTAGGTTGGAGTTTTGGAGTTATGTATGCCCAGCTTTGAAGCACTGTCTGTGTAGCATAAACATTCTGCAACTTCAGTAACAGGTTCTATTTTTGAATGAACATGATGATGATTTTCCTATGTGTTATATGAATTGTATTTCTGATAATTTTATTATGCATATGGTCCATTACATCCCATTGTATTAATTCTTATTTTGAAGTACAATTATCCTTATGTTTTCCAGAAACAGAGGCAGTTTCACTTCTTGATTTATGATCATAGTAACCTTGATATTGAACTTTTTGTTTGATTCTATGTTATACATCATATGTTTGATTTTTACTGTAACTCTGATTTTACACCAGCCTCTCTCTTCAATAGTGTTATGTTTTGTCTATAGATCTTGTATATACCAGAATAGTGCAGTGATGATTGTGTGATCTGTACAAAACAGCCCTGATTTCATACTAGTCCAGTTTTTCAATGATTGTTTGATTTTACTCATAGCCTTTATGTTATACCAGCATGTTACATTGATATTGGTGTAACTTTTCCCATAGCTTTGATTGTATATCAGTTTGATTCTCAGTTTGATTTTATTTGATTTGTATATTTGAGAACAATATTTCCTTAAGCTTGAACCCCTATAGTCTAGGTTCAACTTTAGGGATAACAGACAGAGATTCAAAATCTCTTCTCAGAATATGTAGCCTGGATGTCTTTACCTTATCCAAACCTTAATAGGAAATATCCAATGTATCCCATGCTTCCTTAGCATTACTCTTTGCTGCTATTCTTGGGAGTATGCTCTCATGCATAGCTTGATGTATGAAAAACAGAGCTTTTCCATCTTTCTTCCTCTGTTACCTCAAGACATATTTCTCAGCCTGTGCGAGATTGTTATATGTTGTCATGTCTGCTGGTTTTGCATAACCATGCTGGACTATCTCCCAGAAATCTTGACCTCTGAATAAAGCCTTCATTGTTAAAGACCAATATTCATAATTCTTTCCTGTAAAAATTGGAGTTTGCAATGAACCAAAAGTGGAAGCCATTTTAATTTTTAATCAACTTTCCTCATAAAATTAAATTTCCACCTTTTAAGACAAGATTTCTTTCCTAAATATTTCTCTAATAAAAACCTTGCTCTGATATGAAACCAAGCTCTAATACCAGCTAGCAAAAACCAAGCTGACTAAACTTGAGTTTAGGACTCAGTCGATATTAAAATTTAATTTTCACTTTTCATGCCGACCACTTTTTCTTTTTCACTTGTAGGGTGAAACTTGTCTATCTCCCGACTAGACAAGTTTATAAATTTTAGTCGGTCTTTCCACTCGACTAAATTTACTTCGACTTACTTATTGGTTCTACCAAAAGTTTTACCTCGACCACTTGTCACTTCTAAGTCAGCTGACTTCTTCGACTTCTCAAGTCGGTTCACCTCTCCAACCACTCAAGTTGGCTGACCTCTTCGACCACTCAATTCGGCGACCTCTTCGACCACTCAAGTCGGCGACCTCAATCGGCTCACTCAACTGACCTCTCAAGTCGGTTCACTTTGGTCGAAATCTACAGAGTATGTTTCTTAGTCTAAAGACTTAAGAAATTACAAATGCTTTTCACCTATGAGTAATATGAAGAAAAATGGACACATTTACAAATCCAAATAACTTATAAAAACATATGCCCAAATATGTAGGAAGACTTGAGCCGACCAATGTGCCGTAAAACCTGGAAATTTCACACGGTGAGAAATTTATGGGTTCTTTGATCTTTCACATAACAGTAATTGTAAAAGACATTTACAAAAGTAAATCTGGAAATATGTGCGTCCAAATAATCATGCATTCAACCATAAACTATTTCATATATTTAACTATGCGGAAATAATAAAGTATTACAAACTTGTCGGTCCAGACTTGTCCTTTTACAGAGCTTTAGCTCTTCGACTGAATCACTTACACAGAAGCTTGAGCTTCGACTTCTCTTTTCTCACCTTGAGTTCCTTCTGTGTCTATTGTCTGTAATCTCTCTTGACTCTCTGTCTCTAACCTAAATTACAATTTGCTTCTTCTATTTATAGGCAACCTGAAGATTGCTTCTACATGGGTCCACTAACTCAACATTAAAGATTGTAATAACTATCTACCTAACAACTTTGCTTCAGAAATAAATTCAACTGTTTTACAATGCCGAATCGTGGACTCTTCCCTCTTGTCAGACTGACAGACAAGATATTGACTAATATAGACTCTGACTAAGTCGGATGAGAGTCAGGTACGGATCTACGAGTAATTACATTTTTCCAACACTGTTGATCTTGGTCTATATCTAGTCTTGTTTTAATAATCTTTTAATCTGATTGGTCACAGGGATTTCAACCTCAAGTTGCTCCTGTCACTCGTAGTCTTTCAGAATGGATGGCAAATCCTAGCCCTCCTGTACAACATGCTGCAGTAACTTCTGATGCAGCTACTCCTGTGCTATGTTGAAATGCCTGGGTTAGGTAGTAATTGATATCCTTAGAATCTCATATAATTCCTGTATGCTTGCATGTTGAGAATTGGAGCTATCTTAATAATTGAATCTGAATAGTAGATTTCTCTGGTTTGTTGGGTTGAAAACAAAATCAATAAAGAAAGTTGGACTCTAATGTTTTCTTATTCATAATGATGGCAGGTGCTGTGATCAAATCAAAAGGTGTCCGCGTTGTCAAATTTGAAGCCTCCGTTGCTTTTCGAGACTTCTTTAGCCCTTGAATATAGAATGTCGTTAAATTATTTTGCTACAAGAAGTTAAAATAGCAATTGCCCCAAGGAAGGTGCAATAATACGCCGTGAAGGTAATTGTTAGCGGGTAAGTGAGAACATGTAGGCAAGTATCTATCATTGCCTAACTAGTAGAACCTGTTAATAAAAAAAAAGAACATCATTGGCAAAGACATAAGAATTCTTGTTAACCCGCCAATCTATTTTGAAACTGTTTGATAGTTTTGAAAAAGGCCTGTCTGATGAGGAGTTAGTGGATAACCTAGTTTCCTATGTCTTTGTTTGCACTTTCATCGTATGAAGCTGAAGTGAAAACGTTGTTCACATTTGTCTCAAACATCTTGGTGCCAAAAACTTTACTTCATGTCAAAAATTCGTCAAGATATATTAAGGGAGAGAAAATTTGTCGTTATGAAGAAAATATAATGATTGGATGCTATGAGGGTTGGTTTGAAGGTCATTGGGGATTTTAAGGAAAATTTAAAGAATGATAATGTAAGAAATATAGAATTCCCAATGCGCATTGTTTTAATGATAAGTAGCCTCTTCTTGGTTATATTGATGGTGTCTCTCAAGAGAGGGGAAAAAAGTGTGGAGTGGGATTTATGTTGAAACTAAAGGACACCCATGTGTTTAAATTAAAGATGAATTGTGAAGGGGTACTAATACTTTAGGTGAATTGGTTGCTCTATGGGCAATTTTGTTCTATGCAAAAGGATCAGTTATAGGTGGGTTTGATGGATGGATGGAAAATCAAGATGTGAAATCTTCATTTAGCATTTGCACACTTGCAATTTGAACATGTGTATGGTGAATTCAATGCAATTTCAACATGTGTATGGTGAATTCAATGAGGAAGTGGATTTTCTTTCGTAGCAAGCATTCTCGAGGTTGGAATGGAAGGTTTTATTTTATTTGTGGAACTAGTTGAATGAAGGGAGATTTGTTAAGGATACATTCGAATATTTTAAATTGTTGTATTTAGAATTATGATGAAAAGTTTGAGACTTATCGTCCTTTTTGAAGCTAAGGATGGTATTTGGAACTTGTAATAATTTTCTTTTTATATATTTTGCTGAGTCATTTAATATAGATGATAAGGTCTCTAAGGTTATAGTTATGACAATATGGGTTTCTTTAGATCATGGAATGTTCCCAAGTGTTCAATTTATTGTTATATGCCAACCTTAGACTTATAGTGTTCCCAAGTCTTCAATTTCTTGTTATATGCCAACCAGATAAATCATTTGATCTTTTGTGGAATGTTTGAAAGCCAGATTTTTGCAAACTTTTCCTCTATAATTTTTTTTACAATTCTTGTTGTGACATCTTATTGTCCTCTAAATTTGTTTGAGATTGTCCATAATTTGATTATGATTTGTTAGAGGTAATTATTTTTATTTTATTTTTATTTTTTTGTCTTTATTAGATTTAATATTTTTAAGCTTCTTAAAATCAAGAATTTAAATCTAGTTTTTTTAAAGGTTTATGCCTTTTATATTCTAGTAGATCTACAATCTTTGATAATATTTAGATTTGTGAAATAATGTATTTGAAGCAATCAATACCTTCTTTCACTTGGTATGGGGATCATTATAGTGTTAGTGTTCTTTATCAACTTGGCATCACATTCACTTATCAAGTAGTATCATCAACTTCTTAATTGACAATAGGAAAATTTATTACCATATATTTCCTTTTAGTAAGAAGAAATAGTAAAAATCCCAAAGTTCAATTTAAAAATTAATAGTGAGAAACTCAACTTTTGGTTACACAATTCTGATGCATACTTTATAGCTTGACATTAGTAACTAATATAAACAATATCCTAACCATTGAGGTCGATATGAAACAATTTTATCTCCATTATCAACAAACCCATTAGAAGATGTTTTTTTATTGAAGATAATCAATCACCTATTGGTCAAACCCATTAGAATATGTTTTTTTATTGAAGATAATCAATCACCTATTGGTCAAACCCATTAGAATATGTTTTTTTATTAAAGATAATCAATCACCTATAAGTAGTCCAATTATCTATATAAGTATGTCCATTTGGTTAGATAGTCCAATTATCTATATAAGTAGTCCATTTAGGTTAGATAGAGTTTAGGATGGCTCTCCTCACAAAAAAACAACTTAAATTGGACACAAATATTATGGTTAACAATCCAACAAACTTTGTTTGAAATAATAACATCAAACCAATTATAAATTGATTTTCACTTAAAACAATTTTTTGAAAGTGCACAAGCAAATTATTTAATAAAAAATACACATGTAAAGCAAACTCCATTCATATGCAGGTTTTAAAAATTCACATCTGATTACAAAATAACATGGTAATTTAGCAGAAGCAAAGTATTTAAAAGAATCTACAGGTGGAAGAAAACTCCACCACTATACATTCCTGAAAGCCATCTTGATTTCCCACAGTAGATTCAGAGCATAGACTATGAAGTAGTCAATCTATTGATTGACACTACTAAGTTACATAACTATCTATCCAATGATAACCAGGCATTCTACAGCACCAAATTGAAGACCCTTCAGCATATCATGTTTAATGAGCACCTTTCATTTCCATCACAGATTACTCTTGTAGGCTTGCCGTTCTCATGCAATGCAGTATCTGTGTCCTGTCCCTTATCCTGACGATTCTTCAAAGCACAAGTCACATGAAGATCATAGTCACAATCTTTGCAATAATAGGATCATGCAGTGCCATCACAGACATATACATGCCTCTGTGTCAATACAAGTGGGTGTTCATGCTGACTGAACCTCATCTCCTTGGGTGATTTCTCAACCATCTGTTCAATTTCCTTCTCCAGCCTTTCAAGATGAGCATCAGTGAAGGGATAAGCCTTGGCTCCATGGGTCGACACTGCACTTTTGGCATTGTCTGGGATAAGTGTCTTGCCCACAATTTTAGATACCTGGACCTATTACAAGAATCAAAACATATAAATAATTATTTCATGTCTGGCTGTGGTTTAATGGTTGAAAGGAAAAAATCAGAAACAAAAAAACTGAAATTGAAAGTATTGGAAAATGAACTGTTTCACGCTGCTTCTTAGTTCACTAATAACTTATGTATATGTACAGTGTAGTTCCCTAAAATTATAACATACTTTCAACCAGATTCAAACAGTTAATTTGAAAACTGTACAACCGAAATTTTGTATATAAAGATTTGTTTTATTTAATTTTGAATATGATAATCCCCCAATCATATTATAAGTAAGCCATTTTTTTTTTGGAAAATAGGGAAATAGTAGCCACATTGACTTGAGATATGATAATCAATCAGGCATATTGCAGATACTAAGTGCATTAGAGTCAGAATATTATTAAGTAAACTCTTTTTTTTAAACAGAGAAACACTAACCATATGAGTTTGGATAGCACACTATCAAAACACAAAAGACCAATTGGATTAAATGTTGTTATAGAGAGAAATTCCTATGGCTTGGGGTACCACAATAGACAAATTTGACTCCAAAAATCAATCTTTCCCAATATGCAATAGAAATAAAATGTCTAACACTAAAGGATCAAACCTCATACCTTATTCCGGACGGTTGAAGTAGATCCCTGTTGAGCTTTCCAATCTTTAGCTTGAATTGATATAATACTTCCTCAACAACAAGTAAACAATACAAGCATACTATATATCATGGGTTCGTACCTAAGGTCATGGTGACATGGTCATAAGGTCATGCAAAATGCAAACAGTGGTGAACCTAACCTATATGTCAGTGTAGACGTTATACCTGAGATCAATACGAACGGGTCAATCCAAAGGCTGAAACGGCACTGAAAATGGTCTTCTACATCACAAATTATGTCGGAAACGGTCCAAAATGGTTAGAAACTGTCAAAACTATAGGAAAGGGGGTAAAAATTTTCAAATATTTGAAAATTTTTCTATAAATAGCAAAAAATATAAATCATTTGAAACGTTTACCCATTGGAGCTCTGATATTCAACTGCGAATTCTAGGAGATCCAGCTGGCGGAATTCACAACCGTTTCTTCCAGGTAGTTACTCATGCTATCCCTAGCAGAGTCGCCAATTCTGTTACGAAGAGAAATTCCTATGGCTTGGGGTACCACAACAGACAGCTTTGACTCCATAAATCAATCTTTCCCAATATGCAATAGAAATAAAATGTCTAACACTAAAGGATCAGACCTCGTACCTTATTCCGGATGGTTGAAGTAGATCCCCGTTGAGCTTTCCAATCTCCAGCTTGAATTGATATAATACTTCCTCAACAACAAGTAAACAATACAAGCATACTATATATCATGGTGTTAGATCTATTCTAGCATATATAATCAATAATGTAAAAGCATTTGACATATTCCAATGGATACAATATTCAATCAAATACACATCATTGGATAGGAAAAGATAGTTCTTATTAATATAAATCAGAGATTACAAGATAGATACAACCTCTGACGGCACATCTGCGAAGCGGAGAAACTAAATCCCCCACTTGGGCCTCCACCACCTCAATCCTCCATCTCACGATAGCAAGCTCACTAGAAAAAGGCAAGCTTGGGAAGAACACAAAAGTGCTCCAAAGGGACAAAGGGATGCAGACTCAAGAATAAATTCCGGCAACAATGGACTATAGTTTCGTTGCTCTCAATCTCTCTATATGCCTTCAATGTACCAAGGGGTTCCTTATATAGCTTCACAAGGGATAATGAAGGGTCGAATCCGAGCGATCTCAAGTCATATGGAAGGCCAGGATTCAAATGATTTGGATCCATGTCAAGGAAAACTCCAAAAGGATTTGGATTATGCACACATCCCGACGTACGCGGTTATCGGGGTCAAACCGGCGTATGTACGCGGTTATCGGGTAAAAAGCCGCGTATATCATTTTTTATATAGTTTTAGGGATGATCAAGGAAACATCAAAGGATAAAATATGGTCCATGGGGTCTAAAGAGTCTGCAGCGGGACAGGGGAAGGCCATACAAAGTGTGATTCACCTAGAGTGGTGAAATCTGCTATAACAAATGCTGAGATTAGACTGCAAAAATTCACCCATGACTTGTCCCTTTTGCTGTCTGCTTGTCAGAGCTATCACGACTCACAAACTTAAAGTAACATTGGGAGCCCAATGAGATTTCAAAATGGGTAATCATAGAAAAAAGGTTCAAAAGGGAACCATCATTTGGTTTACTTCAAATCGGGATGCAGAAAAGGCCAATGTCTTTTAATCATCAAATCACACACATCTTAAACTGCCACAGATACTTATCTAATTTTCATGTCATTTTTCTTCAAAACTTGCAATTATATACCCTAAAAGTATACCTCAGCTGTGGACTAAAAATAAACAGTAAGTCGAGGCTTTATTCATAGTTAGGAATAATGTGTTATATATACACCCCTCTTAAGATATATCAGGAAACAACACCGAGGCTCAACCATACACTCGTATTTGATCAACAAAGAATATGTATGCATTACTTGAAACTATCTATGCTAGTGCCTTCAACTTGAATTGAAGAATGTAATAGAGCTTAATGTAACTTTAAAAAACCAATGTTTTAGCAAAGACAATTTTCTGCTCACATACATATGGGTAGAAGTGGAAATCTCAAATTTCTCAAGTAATAGTGTCAATATGGAGTTTCTGTAAAAACAGCAGATTGCTTAGGTGATTTTTATTGCATAGTGTAACAATCAATAAAATAGGCCAAAACTCTCTATTTTTTCTTAAACTCAGAAGTCACAGCAAGAAATATCCAACTTACCACAAGACTACCATCTTCCAATACAGAGGTGTATCTAAGAGTCCAGAAATCCTGGGCAGGTGTTATAGCGGATTTCACCTCACTAGGTGAATCACACATTGTATGGCCTTCCCCCGTCCCGCTGCAGACTCATTAGCCCCTATGGACTACTTTTTGTCTTTTGATGTGTCCTTGATCATCCCTAAAAACATAAGAAAAGTGATATACGAGGCTTTTTCCCCGATAACCGCGTACATACGCGGATATTACCCCTATAGTCACGTACATCGGGATGTGTACATAATCCAAATCCTTTTGGAGCGTTCCTTGACTTGGATCCGACTCATATGACTCTTGGCCTTCCATATGCCTTGAGATCACATGGATTCAACCTTTCAGTATCCCTTGTGAAGCTATATAAGGAACCCCTTGGTACATTGAAAGGGGGGAGAGATAAGAGAGAATTGAGAGTAGCGAAACTATAGTCCATTGTTGCTAGAACTTATGCTTGAGTCTGCATCCCTTTGTCCCTTGGAGCACTGTTGTGTTCTTCCCAAGCTTGCCTTTTGCTAGTGAGCTTGCTATCTGAGTGATGGAGGATTGAGGTGGTGGAGGCCCAAGTGGGGGATTCAGTTTCTCTGATTCGCAGACGTGCCGTCAGAGGTTGTCACTTGTAATCTCTGATTAATAATAATATAAATATCTTTTCCTGTCCAGTAATGTGTATTTGAATGAATATTGTATCCATTGGAATATTTCAAATGCTTTTACATTATTGATTATATATGCTAGAATAGATCTAACACCATGATATATAGTATGCTTGTATTGTTTACTTGTTGTTGAGGAAGTATTTTATCAATTCAAGCTGAAGATTGAAAAGCTCAACGGGGATCTACTTCAACCGTCTGGAATAAGGTACAAGGTTCAATCCTTTAGTGTTAGACATTGTATTTCTATTGCATATTGGGAAAGATTGATTTCTGGAGTCTATCTATGTGTTGTGGTACCCCAAGCCATAGGAATTTCTCTCTGTAACAGAATTGGCGACTCCACTGGGGATGTTCCTTGTTTTATTTTGGGTAGGGGGCGCAATGGGCTTGATATTATTGACTTGCTCTTGGTTTCTCACTGTTTCTGTGTCGCATGTTATAGTATGTGTGTCCATTGACACTCCACTTTATTGGTTTGGCCTTGACTTGCTTTTTACCACTTCCTTCTCTGTATACGTGGGTTTTTGGACAAAAGTCACATACATACGTGGATTTTTGGCTAAAAGTCACGTACATACGCAGCTGTTCTTTATACAGTCGCGTACATCCTCCCTTTTGGTGATTCTGATGTTGTGGGAAGTTTCTGGGTGGGTTGTGAGTGTGGTTGGGTCTTCCTTGGGTCTGAAATTGTCTGTTGGATGCTTCTTTTGTTACCAGAGACCGTTCATGCCTATCTTAGGTATAACGTCTATACTGGCGTATAGGTTAGGTTCACCACCGTTTGCATTTTGCATGACGTTATGACCATGTCACAATGACCTTAGGTACGAACCCACTCTATTATGTCACGGAACCTTCTTGCTACTATATAAGTGGCATGATATGAGTGGTAGAGCTTCACCTTACATGGGTACCCTAGTTAGCTCCCTTTTGCATTTGGTACCCATGCTGTGAGTCCTCTCTTAGGTCCGGGAGTCCGTTGTATAGTACTGCCATGACATTTCGCAAGAGCCTCATACTCCTCTTCATCTTATGCTAGCCATGATCCCCCGAACTCCCTTGTATCAAGTTGTGGATGCATTATCATGAGCTTTGCCTGTCTTATTGAGATTTATGCCGGCTCCCCTGACATTGTGTTTCAGCCATATAGCCCGAGCTTGTCTCATGTCTAGCCATACAGAGTCATTTTTATATATCCTTCACAGCTTGATTCCCTTTTTACCAGGAGGGGATTTTCCCTCGAGTATCGATATCCTACACATGTATCCTTGCATTGAGCATAGGTATGTTCCACTGCTTGGAACTAGTTTGTTTTCCCTGATGACACTCATCTCCTCCTAGTTTGTAACTATAAAGATAGTTTATTTTTTTTTCAAGCTTTTCAAATTACTGAAAAAGTCTAAAAAAAATTAAAAAACCAAAAATCCGGACAAGGAAAGATGTTATCTTTGGCAGCTGTCGAGTCGTTTCGCCTTCGAACAGAGCACTGTATATCACATCCATTGGTTGGGTTATAGTTTGAATTTAGAAGCTGTACTCGTTTATCTGAGTTTATCTCCACCGACTGGTTAAGCTTCCAGTCCCTATGGAGCCTCTATTGATGCCTCCTGTGTCACATAGATGTCCCATTTTGTATATCAAGTCTATGCTACCTTCATTCAGTCACCATACGTTGTTATGATCTTGTTCGAAGGAAGTTGAAACCTATGTCGACCATTCCTCAGTTATCTTGACTTTGCATGTCGGCCATTCCCGGTATAGTTACTGGTTCGTGCACTTTATGATCGAGTCCTTCCACATTAGACAGCTTTGCTGAGTACCTCATGTTGGATGATGGGGGATGCCTTAATGCCCTCCTTCCAGCGGATTTCGTCCCATCGACTTCAAATCATTTATTCTGGGATTGGAGTCTAGAGTCATTTTTGAGTGCCTTGAGACTTGCAGTCATCAGTGGCAGGTTCTCTTGCCATCGACAGTTTTGGGAATACATCAATGTCCCTTGATCGATGGATTCTCTCAAGTGTTCAACCTCAACACATTTATTCACACTTGTTAGTTTGCACTCTAGTACCTTGATTCCCATTTTCATTATCGGTGGGTGATCTCGCATCTGTTAACGGTATACATCAATGACCGGTAATCAGACGATGGACTACTATGTTCGACCTCGACACCTCTATTCGCATAGTAGGACATGTACTCGTAGCGGTTTGCATAGAAGACCTTCCAGATTGGTGGCATCCATTATATGCTACCTCCTTGATCATGCCAGTGTTCATGATATTTCAGCTCTCGTGACTTGTTCCAGTATATGTCAGACATTTCCAGCCACTATGGAGATCTTGATCTATTGTATATCTTCAGCCTTTGTGGAGATCATGGTCCTTTGTATATATTCATCATGGAGATTCTGATCTATGTATATTGTACATGGCGATGACCACATATGTGTTATCATGTTTCATGCCTATTCATAGCCATTGTACTCTTATGTATCCGGGACTGCTATATGTATTTGCAGTTATATGCAGAGTTGTATTATTGTACTATGTTGATTGGGTGGCTGGTCTTCCATTTGGGTACCTTCATCACTCCACTTCCGGGATGGACTTATAATGTATTTCGGCCATCGTATAACCCCTCTGATCTCATAAAATTAGGGGGCATCTGTTATAGCGGATTTCACCTCACTAGGTGAATCACACATTGTATGGCCTTCCCCTGTCCCGCTGCAGACTCATTAGCCCCTATGGACTACTTTTTGTCTTTTGATGTGTCCTTGATCATCCCTAAAAACATAAGAAAAGTGATATACGAGGCTTTTTCCCCGATAACCGCGTACATACGCGGATATTACCCCTATAGTCGCGTACATCAGGATGTGTACATAATCCAAATCCTTTTGGAGCGTTCCTTGACTTGGATCCGACTCATATGACTCCTGGCCTTCCATATGCCTTGATATCGCACGGATTCGACCTTTCAGTATCCCTTGTGAAGCTATATAAGGAACCCCTTGGTACATTGAAAGGGGGGAGAGATAAGAGAGAATTGAGAGTAACAAAACTATAGTCCATTGTTGCCAGAACTTATGCTTGAGTTTGCATCCCTTTGTCCCTTGGAGCACTGTTGTGTTCTTCCCAAGCTTGCCTTTTATTAGTGAGCTTGCTATCTGAGTGATGGAGGATTGAGGTGGTGGAGGCCCAAGTGGGGAATTCAGTTCCTCCGATTCGCAGAAGTGCCGTCAGAGGTTGTCACTTGTAATCTCTGACTCATAATAATAGAAATATCTTTTCCTGTCCAGTAATGTGTATTTGAATGAGTATTGTATCCATTGGAATATGTCAAATGCTTTTACATTATTGATTATATATGCTAGAATAGATCTAACACCATGATATATAGTATGCTTGTATTGTTTACTTGTTGTTGAGGAAGTATTTTATGAATTCAAGCTGAAGATTGGAAAGCTCAATGGGGATCTACTTCAATCGTCCGGAATAAGGTACGAGGTTCGATCCTTTAGTGTTAGACATTGTATTTCTATTGCATATTGGGAAAGATTGATTTCTGGAGTCTAGCTGTCTGTTGTGGTACCCCAAGCCATAGGAATGTTATCTTTGGCAGCTGTTGAGTCGTGTTGCCTTCGAATAGAGCACTGTATATAACATCCATTGGTTGGGTTATAGTTTGACTTTAGGAGCTATACTCATTTATCTGAGTTTATCTCCACCGACTGGTTAAGCTTCCAGTCCCTATGGAGCCTCTATTGATTCCTCCTGCATCATAGAGATGTCCCAGTTTGTATATCGAGTCTATGCTGCCTTCATTTAGTCACCATACGTCGTTATGCTCTTGTTCGAAGGAAGTTGAAACCTGAGTCGACCATTCCTCAGTTATCTTGACTTTGCATGTCGGCCATTCCTGGTACAGTTACTGGTTCATGCACCTTATGATCGAGTCCTTCCACATTATACAGCCTTGCTGAGTACCTCGTGTTGGATGATGGGGGATTCCCTAATGCCCTCCTTCCAGTGGATTTCCTCCCATCGACTTCAGATCATTTATTCTGGGATTGGAGTCTAGAGTCATTTTTGAGTGCCTTGAGACTTGCAGTCATCAGTGGTAGGTTCTCTCGCCATCCACAGTTTTTGGAATACATCAATGTCCCCTGATCGATGGATTCTCTCAAGTGTTCGACCTCAACACATTTATTCACACTTGTTAGTTTGCACTCTAGTACCTTGATTCCCATTTTCATTATCAATGCGTGATCTTGCGTCTGTTAACGGTATACATCAATGACCGGTAATCAGACGATGGACTACTATGTTCAACCTCGACACCTCTATTCGCATAGTAGGACATGTACTCATAGCGGTGTGTGTAGAAGACCTTCCATATTGGTGGCATCCATTATATGCTACCTCCTTGATCATGCCAGTGTTCATGAGATTTTAGCTCTCGTGACTTGTTCCAGTATATGTCAGATATTTCTAGCCACTATGGAGATCTTGATCTATTGTATATCTTTAGCCTTTGTGGAGATCATGGTCCTTTGTATATCCTCATCATGGAGATTCTGATCTATGTATATTGTACATGGCGATGACCACATATGTGTTATCATGTTTCATGCCTATTCATGGCCATTGTACTCTTATGTATCTGGGACTGCTATATGTATTTGCAGTTATATGCATAGTTGTATTATTGAACTATGCTGATTGGGTGGCTGGTCTTCCATTTGGGTACCTTCATCACTCCACTTCTGGGATGGACTTATAATGTATTTCAGCCATCGTATAACCCCTCTGATCTCATACATTAGGGGGCATCTGTTATAGCGGATTTCACCTCACTAGGTGAATCACACATTGTATGGCCTTCCCCTGTCCCACTGCAGACTCATTAGCCCCTATGGACTACTTTTTGTCTTTTGATGTGTCCTTGATCATCCCTAAAAACATAAGAAAAGTGATATATGTGGATTTTACCCCGATAATCACGTACATACGGGGATATGACCCCTATAGTTGCGTACATCGGGATGTGTGCATAAGCCAAATCCTTTTGGATCATTCCTTGACTTGGATCTGACTCATATGACTCCTGGCCTTCCATATGCCTTGAGATCGCATGGATTCGACCTTTCAGTATCCCTTGCGAAGCTATATAAGGAACCCCTTGGTACATTGAAAGGGGGGAGAGATAAGAGAGAATTGAGAGTAATGAAACTATAGTCCATTGTTGCCAGAAGTTATGCTTGAGTCTGCATCCCTTTGTCCCTTGGAGCACTGTTGTGTTCTTCCCAAGCTTTCCTTTTTCTAGTGAGCTTGCTATCTGAGTGGTGGAGGATTGAAGTGGTGGAGGCCCAAGTGGGGGATTCAATTTCTCCGGTTCGTAGACGTGCCGTCAGAAGTTGTATCTATCTTGTAATCTCTAATTTATATTAATAAGAACTATCTTTCCTTGTCCAATGATGTGTCTTTGATTGAATATTGTATCCATTGGAATATGTCAAATGATTTTACATTATTGATTATATATTCTAGAATAGATCTAACACCATGATATATAGTATGCTTGTATTGTTTACTTGTTGTTGAGGAAGTATTATATCAATTCAAGCTGAAGATTGGAAAGCTCAACGGGGATCTAATTCAACCGTCCGGAATAAGGTACGAGGTCTAATCCTTTAGTGTTAGACATTTTATTTCTATTGCATATTGGGAAAGATTGATTTCTGGAGTCATAGCTGTCTATTGTGGTACCCCAAGCCATAGGAATTTCTCTCCGTAACAGCAGGAGCTAAAGTAGTCGGTGCATACATCTGCAATTAGTATTAGCATTCAAATTAGGCATTAATGAACACTTCACAAATTCTATATGGCTACAAAGTTCTCAGTCTACAATTCGTTTTACCTGCATGTATAAGAGCTCAATGGTTCCTCCATTTCCAGTTGTGAAAACGGTAACAACATCCACACTGCAGCAATCCCGAAGCCAAGATGTGCGATCTTTGAGAATCTCTGCAACCTGAATGAAACAACAAAAAATAAGAACCAATTCCTCTTTCGACCTGCAATGAAGACAGAGATCGTTGGGAATGGAGATATGTTTACCTTTGAAGGGTCTATAGTATTCATCCAAAGACAATGGCATATACCTCTAGTAATGGACAATGCCTTTAGAGGATCCGACAATCAATACATTTCATTTCGTATGTTTGTACCTGTCTTTCAGAATCCACACATTTGGTTGTGTGATTATACCTTCTCTGGCACCATATTGAGAACTATACACAATGATGCAGCTCATCAAGTAAAACTCTGGTAGAGGAAAAATAGATTGTCCTAGTTATGATTACAGGTTTGTTTTACTTAGGAAGATGATGTTATACGAACCCGGAACTATGGTGAACTCTGTGACAAAAGAACACTCCTTTACTTTCGGTGGAACACATATGCGCATATGACATCTGTGCGTAAGTCTCATGAAGGCACCGATCTTTATATTCTCAGAGATGTTTCAGCTCTGACTTTTCAAAAAATAATCTAAAGAATGCTCTTTGAGGGATGAAAAAACCATGAATCCTCCAAAGCATTAATATAACTAAGCAGATGTATTTCTGGAGATCATCTAAAAGCAACAGTGTTAAGATCATGGGGTTGTTGCAAACATTCCTCTGGATTTGCATAGGAACTTTGGTCTATCAGGTAAAGTTATTCTTTTTGTTGGTTCTCCCATCCACTCTGCATGTACTTCATTAACAGCGAGGGAAAATTCATCCCAATTTAAGGACCCATTGTTATATTGGTCAAAAATTCCAACCAGATGTTTCCGGTCCAACAAGATTGTTTTCTGAAATCCTAAGAATCTGTAGAGCATAAGCAACAATGAACAATAAAATAAGTAAAAAACTAAATCCATGATTGATAAAAATATGCCATGCTTCAGACAATTGTCTACAAATTAACAAAGTTAAATTTGAACAATACTTTGGTTTGTGGACTTTAACCATAGTAAAATTACAATTGAATTATAAGGGACATAAATGTTAGGGATTTGTAACATCTACCTTCTGTGCCCTTCAATAACTTTGGCCATATTTCCATCATATGTTGGAACAAACACATTACTCTCACGAGAGACAATTTAATCCAGAGCAGCCATTTGGGATGAGTGATTTTGGAAAGGACTCAAATCCACAGGATTAAATAGCATTTCTTTTCTAACCTATTAAACGTTTCTCATTAAAAGATGGCCTAGAAAATGAAAGGGAAATACCTTGCAACAGTATTAAGAGATAAGGACGCATTTAATCACTTAACATACCATCTTGGGATAAGCTGCAGATATGGTAGACATCCTCCTTTCTCCACCATATATTTCACCAGCTGCAATATAAATCTGCATACTTTTATCAAAATGAAGTGCCTGTAAAACCAGTGCAGTCTCTTCTGGTGTTAATGGACATAAGCCATCCAATCATTTCAGTTCAGAATTGATGACTTTTTCTTTCCACCATGGATACGCTTACCTGACAGGGAATTGCAGATCACTACTGTTTAGAAAAACATTAGAAATGATTTCATGAGGAAAAAGAAAGACTTTCATTATTGTGAACAATAACTCACCTCATTCTGGTGAGTTCTCCAGCCTCTTCATCAGTACAACCATGAGTACAGCCAGAGAAAGCCAACATATCCATTTCATACCGAAGATGTAAGACCGAAAATGGCCCATTTTCGCTCAATTTTTTTAAGAGCCTTCGGCCTAACTCTTCAATTTGTGCGGTAAACCAAAGAGCATGGTAATTTGCACGGCAACGTAGCTTTTGGATCTCTAATGGTAAACCATTATTAGCTAGCAGTGCATATGTCTTGTTCAAATGCAGAACTTTGTGTTTCTGTATCAATGGAAGAATCTACAGGATGAAGAGTAATATATTTTAGCAGGTTGCAGAGGAGGAAGCAAAATTGCTAAAAATTAGCGAAAGACGGATTGCTAAACGTAGACTATAAATCGCCAAACTACATCTACTCTACCTGATGAAGGTAGTACGATATGTTTGACCAGCTCACAGGAGGCATGGAAGGTACCATTCCCTACTGTACTCTGTTCTTTAGTCTTGGGGGAAGCTCTCAAAGATGTAATAAAGTGATCAACATCAAATATGTCTTTGAATTCACTGCCAAAACAGAAATTCACACTTTTATTAAGAATGGACAAACACTTCCAGAGCATAAAATCTCCCCACCACAAGCTATTCACATAGAAAAAGGATAACAACACTGAAAAAACCAACCATTTGAGTATATTATATGATTATCACATATTAACTTACCTTGGGTCTGCCTAGAATGATGCTTTGTCCAGTTCTGGTACAACCAATGTCACATTAAGATACCTTGCAATAGCAACCATGTCGCATATCTGTATTTAATCAGAGGGAAATAATAAGCAGGATATACAAAGATTGTCATATTCATACAAAATAGACACTCTAAACTTAATGCAAATTTCTAAGTGACGACATATCTTACAGACGAGAAATCCTGTCTGGAACACAACGTTTGAGTACAGCAGCACACATACCATTGATCGCATCTGATTTAGGCCTCCATTGCAAGACACCAAAAGATAACCATTGTTTTTATACACTCCTATAGAAGGCAGGAATCGGCCAAAATAATTTTTGTTTAGAACACTTTGTAAAAGAATGATCCTAAAATGTATTAATTTTAAGCAGTTTAGAAGCACTTAAAATAATATTCCAAGTATATAACACTCCCAACTAACATAAAGCTTGATAATAAAATGGCATTAACAGATAGAAATTGCAGCTGTAGTGAGAATAATGAAGATGTTGGCCATGTTGTTTGGAGGTGCCCATTTGCTAAGGACTGAACTTGTATCCAAGGACATTTTATAGGCATGATTATATCACAACTGTATGGGGCAGTTGTCATCTCAGGGATCCTTGGTGCCACCACAAAATAAGTTTGAGGTGTCTAGCAGTGATCAGGATGGTCACTCTCAAGTCCTTGACTTCTTATGGTGAAATTGTTTTACCAAAACACTTAAATATTGGCCCAAGGGTAATCATAATTGATAAATTCTTGATTTTGCACTCTATGGCTATTCAATGTTTAGCTAATCTGATTGTGAAAAGCTAGATATGGGAGTTAAATCGCATGCATATGCCTTGTCTGAATGGGTAGGTAGGGGGAAGGCTATGTAATGTCACAATAGGTTAGCATGTACTCTTTGACCAGATGACCATTACCTTCCTCTTAGTAATACAAGTATCTACTTTTTCAAGATTAAAAAGGGTTGCTAAAGTATCTCTGATTCAGAGCATGCCAAATTCAGAAGTAAAATACAGTCAAACAAACAACTTTTTTACAATGTAAAAGCAATATAGAGTAGAACATTGATACCATGAGCTACTGACAGAAGAAAATAAGGATAGAAAAGAATACAAATGGCACAAACTCAACAATTTGAGCAAAAACAAAAATACTGATAATGTACAAAGTAAATTGTACTTGCACCGAGATAAGCAAGGTTCACTTTGTACCCAAGTGGGGATGACAGTGATCCATGAACTCTTCATGCATGTGAGTTACAGTGCACTGAATCTAGACTGTCCATTGAGTGCATTAAATATGAATGCTAGTGC
The DNA here is from genome assembly GCA_001517045.1 of Pseudotsuga menziesii. Taxonomy (NCBI): domain Eukaryota; kingdom Viridiplantae; phylum Streptophyta; class Pinopsida; order Pinales; family Pinaceae; genus Pseudotsuga; species Pseudotsuga menziesii. The sequence continues at coordinate 205,075 of LPNX011101102.1, forward strand.
AAACTACTTTAATATTCACCTTGATTTTGCGAAGGTAGGATGCATATCTCAAGTTCACATACATGATAGGTATCAAAAGTTGGAACTTGAGATACAAAACCTCTAGCTTTGTAACTTCAAGGTGCATTTCAAATCTAGGTGCAAATGGATCTCTTCTAGTTTAGGTTACTGGGAGATAAAGCAGAGTGGACAGAAATCATTTGTGCATAAAAAAATTGAATAGATTTTGAATATGAGGCACAAATATGAGCATTGACAATTTTAAGACCAATGTAGACATGAAAGTGATTCAAATGTCAATAACAAGAATGTTTTAACATAAAAAAATAGTAATTTAGATACATAGTAGTTAAATGTCATGCACTTGCATTGCCTTATGTGGGGAAGGGGAATGACTATTTTGAAGTATCGATGGCTTAGAAATGAGCATGTACTTTATCTGAAACCCTCAAAACTAACACTAGATAGACTTCACAATTGAATACTATTAAGGAGAAAAATACAAATAAAGCACAGGGGCTTTAAAAACAACTTCAAAGACATAGAAACCACCATTTGAGAATCATGAAAACACGGTCTGTGAGTAGTTCCATACGCAGGACTTACCTGCAGCACCACTGGGAAAGGCAGAACCAATATCGCCGATGTTGTAGGGAGAAAGCTATTCTTCAGAGCCTCCTTTCTTGCTCATCCTGGCCATACTTCTTTCTTCTAATAAGCTACAAGATTCGAACCTGCAACGTAGAAGTGAAATCCAAAGAAAGATCGATAGTGTGATTAATGAATCATGGCATAAGAACATTGAAGATAGTAAGCAGATCTCAGTAACTCACCTGGGCACCTTCATGCTTGAGCACAAAGTTGCGCTCATCAAAAACCAAGAGTGACTCCAGGGTTTATGCTTCTTGTCTGGCTTTCTCTTCAGCTTCAATCTCATCCAGCTTCTCTTTTGTAAATGGGTAAGCTCGGGTAAGCATGCTGGAGTGAAATTTCTACAGGGACCACACTAGTGGGCTAAGAAATATAGATCCATTGTCTTCCCCATGAGCTCTGCTGCTAAAACCTATTGGCAAAACATAAATTGGCAATGAGACCATCATAGAATAAAAATTTTGCACCTATTCTTTCTAAACCCTTACAAAATCTAATAATTGCAGGAAACTAAATCGCCCAATTTAATACATGCTTTCTTTCTTACATTCTCATATAAAGAAACGATATCCAGATTTCGAGGCAGAGTAAAACACAAGCATAAATGGCAAGAAATCACCTTTATTCCTCCATTGGCAAGGACAAAATCTTGTTCATTGGACAGCAGAAGAGACTCTATAGTCTGTGCAGCCCTTACGGCCTCCTCTTTGTCCCTCAGCTGATCAATTCTCTTTGCAGTGAATGGATATACCTCAGCACCATATTCTTCAATGATCTCCCACTTGCATAAGCCCAGTTGACTTCAATAACCTGACCAAATCTGCATATCTACACAAGATTGATCAGCAATTTTTACTTATAGATCAGTCAGGAAACTAGTGTACAACTATAAAAAGAAAAGAAGCTTTTGAAGTGAAACTGTGGCTTACATTTGTCTTCCATTAAGACTTAAAATGGAGATTGAAGCTGATGTATGATTATAGTAGTATGCAAATCCATAAGATGACTGTAAAGAAGGAAAACCAAATGGTTCGCTTAAATACAGAAAAAAGACTTGAAAATTAAGAGAGCACTAAAAAATAGTCTATAGTATTAAAATCACTTTCAAAAAGGAATATAGCGTGTAGTTCCAGCTCTACAGTATTAAAATTGATTTTGGAAAGGAATATAGCATGTAGTTCTAGCTCTAAAGTAGCATAATCCTCATAAGGTAAACAAAGTCTTCAACCAAACATAGCAAAAATACGGAGAGATACTTAATTTGAAAAAGATGTTAATTATTTGCAGTAAATTGTATCCAACATGCTATTATATATATGTGTGAAAAATATAATAGTTATATTACAGAAAAGGATGTAATTGTCAACCATTCAAATAGTACATGCCAAGCTATCATATTGAGGATATTTACCTTAGAAGGATAAAAAAATTATGCACCACCAATGGATTCCTTCTCCCCAGCATGATATGATAACCTGTTACAGTAGCACACAACACAAGAACAATGAACTATAATATAAATATAGTATTCAGTAAATAAAGTAATTTTTTTGTTTCTTCTTGTATAAAATGTTCAAATAGCATGGAAATAAAAGTAGATAGGACAGTACCTTTTAGGCAGGAGTTAGATGCTTTGCATGCCACAAAGGAAGCTTGCAGTGGCGGGAACCGGAGAGGACAAGTACACATGAAGTAGTTGGACTAGTAAATTTAAAAACCGATTAACAAACCGTTGCAACAGTTATTTATTTACAAACCATATACTGTTTTATGGAGAGTATTTTGAAATGATTCGAGTATCGCAAATATGTGAAATCAACTGAATGTACAAATAGTATACTTGTAGTAGAAGTTAAAAAATGGGCAACAAATTTACTTTCAAACCAAGTATAGGGGCGCGCTGGGCGAAAAAACAGACATAGGTATGAAGTCAATAAGTACAAGCTAAATAAACAGACAGGATAAATGTACAACAGAACTGAAGAATTTAGTATATATTGTGAATTGTTTCTATGTACATACAGTACAGTGTGAACTGTTTCGCTGATCATAAGAGAGTATTTGAAACAAAATGAGGATTGCGAATATTTACAACCAATTTAATGTCCAAACAGTCTAAATTGAGTAGAAGTAACAAATGGACAACATATTTACTTTGAAACCAAGTATAGGGAGTCCATGGGAAAAAGAATATACATATGTGTAATGACAAGAAGTAGAAGGTAAATATATACATGGATTAAATGTACAGTAGAAGTTAAGAACTGAGTATAATTTGAACTATTTCTATTTACATAGAGTTTGTTGCATTGTATTTGTAAAATAAGTGTTTGTTTGATAGAGTACATAGTTTAGAGAGGTGCATTACATGCAAGTAGAAGGGAAATATAATAAATGTACATGTATTGTGGTAGTAGTGGAAGCATGTAATATGTACAATGTTTGTGCATTCCATGTGTGGAAAAGGGTAATACATCTATTCAAGAAAAGCATAGGTTATGGACAAGGTAGTACGTACAAGTTAAGGGTAGTAATGGCAGTTGAAGAAGGTGTGGGAATGAAAGAAGAAGGCTTACTGGGTTGTAATGAGAGGGAAAAGGGAATTGCAAGCAAGGAGGAGGCTCTAGCCATAAATGCAAGAGGGACTATGGCAATGACAACACTAGGTAATGGTTATGTATTGAGCAAGAGAAGGGTGGCAGGATACTAAGTCTTTGCGGATCTTGCGCATGGTGTCCCTTTCATGCATATGGACCATGCGTTGAAGGAAGGCTCTTATTTCTGAGAGAAGCTTAATAGTAGGGTAAATCGGATTCAGTGGGATGTTTGAAGTTGATTGGAACCGTGCTTCAATTTGTTGCAGTGATGCTTCTTGTTCCTTTATTTGCTTGCACTAAGTCAGCAAGGGTGTTCAGGTATTGCATGTCCATCTTTATTGTTGAAGAGCTAGGAAGAGAGTAAAAAGAGCGATTAAAAGCCTAACATGTTCAAATAATATAGAGTAAAGCAAGGCACATCTATTTTTGTAATTGAATTTTCAGATAAACATTTTTTTCCATAGTACCAAATAAGAAAAGCAAGAAGATATTCACATCATAGATCATAGGAAAAAAAGTTGAAAACTTGTGTAATGGACATTTTGTTGTTCTTTTTTTTGTTTGTTCTATTGTAGAGAGAAAATAATGTTGTAAGTCTAATGATATGGCATGCAGCACACAGATCATAGAATGCATGTCTTCCAACACTGTACTAAAATAAAGTTGGCATCTCATATGCAAAAAAATAGTGAAACTTGACCAACACATGCTTCAGTCCCCACATAGGTTAAATAACCCATCAAGCAACAAATTAAATTGGATGAACACAACTCTAATAAACAGAAATCTACTCTCACGGACTAAGGATTACGCTCCAGAAAAATTCCATGACCATGGACCCCTCTAGTGAGAGAGTTCATGCCTGTACAAGCTCTAACATCATGTTCATGAATGAGAAAGATTGCAACAACAGCACCTAGAGAGACAAAGGAAAAATACACACAAGTACACTTTGTAGCACTGCCTTTACTATGCACCATAAACACACATAAATATTAAACAACTATGGGATTGATAAAACATTCAGCTTCCCACGGATTATGAACAAGTACATTTTAGTTACAAACAAATCAAAGTAAAACTGTCAGCTAGTTGGATGCCCAACTGTATATTTTTCAACAGTTTCCAAACCCACTTCAATTGCACTCCCACTTCACGTTTCTTCCATTTAACTGCCTTTCATTTCACTATTGAAACTTGAGTGACTCATTTAGTTTTTGATAGAGCTGTAATGTTTCCTGAATGGGGTTTGATGGTTGGAAATAAGAAGTGAAAACTTCAATTTTGAAGAAAAAACTTCAACAAACAAACATGCACTCATCCACAAATATCTCTCTCCATTGATCCAAGCAAAAACTCTACTGCTCTAAGCTGAAAATCTATCCTTAAAGCAGAAAGTCCTCACTTGTTGCTACCCTTGCTTTTCAATTGAAAATTGAAAATTTGGGGCTTTGGGAGGGCATGGAGGCTTTAAAAGTAAGTGAGTTCCATCAGTAAAAGAAGAAGAAGAGATGTAGGGATGCCAAGAATGTCTCCCAGTGAAACATAGCATTCAATTGTAATCCAAAGTGAGTTCCAACAAGGGAAATGAAAATGGAATCATGGTACTCAAATGTAGTGTGAAATGATAATAAACAACCTAGTTTCTCGGGGCAACATACATTTCTCAAATGTGTGGCAGCCTATATTGTTCTGTAATAGAAGTGATGTCAGTCTGACAGAATTGAACAAGATATCAGCAGTAGCGCATAAAACCCTCAAATAAATAGAACCCAAATTTTTTCACTCAACATCTGTGATAGAAGTGATCACTCTGACAGAATTGAACCAGGTATCATCAGCAGTGCATAAAACACTAAGATAAATAGAACCCAAATCTTCTTCACTCAACCTTCTTTTTGTTCTAAGGAAACATTGGGTTATACAAAGCTGTCTACAAAGGCATCAACCACTGCACCTCCCCTCAATACCATTTCAACAACTTTAAATACGGTTTTGCAAGCCATCTGATATGTTTGGATGATCTGATCCAAAATATACCCAAGTGTAGTTGGATTTGGGACAAAACATGGCCGTTTCTAGTGCGTTATTTTTTAAGTACATGACTAAAGTATACCAAATCCCCTTTCAAACAAAAATAGAGGGCATATAGACCATTGAATGAAACCCTTAATGCCATCAATGAAACCCTTAATCAGGTGAGGTTGGTTTATTTTGGTATTTAGCAAGTGAAATGTGATAGTATTTGGTTTTTATGGTGTTGTTTGTGTATTATTTTCTATGTAACTGAGAAGAGGTGTGGGAAGCAATGTATGGGTGTAAGTATATGTGAGCAACTATGTTAAGCAACGTGTACAAGTAGAAGGGAAATATAATAAATGTACATGTACTATGGTAGTAGTGGAACCATGTAATATGTACAATCTTTGTGTGTTGCAAGTGTGGAAAAGGCTAATATATCTATTCAAGAAAAGCATAGGTTATGGACAAGGTGGTGCATACAACTGAAGGGTAGTAATGGAAACTGAAGACATGTGGGAATCAAAGAAGAAGGGTTGCTAGGTTGTAAGGAGAGGGTAGAGGGAATTGCAAGCAAGGAGGAGGCTCTAGTCATAAATGCAAGAGGGACTATGGCAACGAAAACACCATGTAACGTTTATATATTGAGCAAGACAAGGGTGGCGGGATACTAAGTCTTCGCGGACCATGCGTTGAAGGAAGGTTGTTATTTGTGAGAGAAGCTTAATAGTAGGGTGAATCGGATTCAGTGGGATGTCTGAAGTTGATTGGAAGCGTGGTTCAATTTGTTGCAGCGATGGTTGTTGTTCCTTGATTTGCTTGCAAAAATCAGCAAGGGTGTTCAGGTATTGCATGTCCATGTCTCTTGTTGAAGAGCTACGAAGAGAGAAAACAGAGCGATGAAAAGCTTAACATGTTTAAATAATATAGAGTAAAGGAAGGCACATGTTTTTTTGTAAATGAATTGGTAGACTAACATTTTTTTTTCATAGTAACGAATAAGAAAAGCAAGAAGATATTCACATCATAGATGAAAGGAAAAAAAGTTGAAAACTTGTGTAATGGACATTTCGTTGTTCTTTTTCTTTGTTTGTTCTATTGTAGAGAGAAAAGACTGTTGTAAGTGTAATGTTATGGTACCGAGAAGAGGTGTGGGAAGCAATGCAAGGGTGTAAGCATATGTCAGCAACTATGTTAAGCAACGTCTGGTGCAATTGATCTAGAGGCAATAAAAGTTTCTTCTTGTTTTCTTCATTGGACAGAAGGGCTATCCTTCATACGTGAATAGCGAACAAAAGAGAAAGATGGCATTATGCATAGGTCAGTGAGTTGTCTAACTCTTGAAACTGCAGTAAATGTTAGCCCTTGTCGATCAATGTTTCCTATGTCGATTGTTGCCTTCTGTAAGGTCATTCCTTGTGATTTGTGGATTGTTAAACCCCAGGCCATACGAAGGGGAAGTTGTCTATGAGAGCCTCTTGTTAAATGGAGGATTGGGATGTAGGTAGGGTTATAAGCATCCCATGGCAGGCCTTTGTAGTTGACAAAGTCAACAACAACAAACAAAGGAAGCATAGGTGGAGTAGTGGCGGTGTTGTACAAGATTGAAACAACTTTACCAAGAGCACCATTAACAAGACCTGCCTCAACCCAAAGGTTTGTTGTAAGCATAAATTGTTGACCAATGGCAAGGAGTACAACCATGTCTAATTGTTCATCTTCTGGTGCAAGCAGTAGTGTTTGTTTCCTAACTTCTGCAGAACATAATGCAATCGGGACATTTAGTTTTTTAAGCATTTGTTTGTTGTGTATGTTAGGATTATTAATCCTCCCTTGTCCAAATTTGGTCATATGTCTAAATTGGGAGTCATGTCTAAATCGGGAGTCCATCCAGTCTATTTATAGTCATTAGCACCATTGGGTAAACTTGACCTAATTGGGGCACATGTTTCAGTTACCAAAGTGTGGGGAACACTAATTGAGGATCACTGCCACTTATTGCACTTGATTGCATAAGTTTAGGAGTCTCCTAGATCAATTCCTACAATTTAGGAAGCAACTGGGAGTGCCAAAACCAACCAAGGTCAGTTAACTTCAGTTAATGACTAGTCAAGCCAAGTTAGGAGTTAGTTACATTCAATTCTAGCCCTCTACATTCAGTTAGCGCTAGGTTTAATTGATTGCACACATGTGGGGCGCATTTCTCACCTACCACAGTCAGTTAACCATTAGTCAACACTAAATGTAACACTTGGTTGTGTTTTAAAGCTCCGATGAACTCCGGTTATGGTTTAGACAAGGACAGTTAACTACTGGGTCCTCCGATAGTGATTTAGACAAAGTATTGGTTACCTACAGTCAAGTAGAATCTAATCAATTCGAACTTCCTCATGTGGATTTGAATTGCTTGTGGCTATTAAAGCCATTTTACTTGTAATTATCATCTGAATTACTTTTTTTATTAATGAAAGCATTCACAGTTGCAAGCCTTTTTGCACTGTTTCATTCTTCAATTGCTGAGTAAATTGTGAGATCTTCCTTGCGAGTTGTGTATTTGTCTACAGATCTATATGCTCAAATTTACAGTGTAAGGCAACAGAATTGTTAGTTGAGAACAAATGGGTGGATTGATCAAATACGTGGTTCTCGGTTTGAGAGAGGGAAGAGGATGTCCTTGACATAAGAAGGGTCCAATCGGCAATAGTTGGTGTTGCATTCCTAAGATTGAGGAGAAGTTGGCGGAACTGAATCTGAGAAGGGGCATCTCCTTGTTGGAGAAAAACCATTGATAGGGTTATGAATGTGTCAAAGGTATGCCAAAGTGTGTTTCCACATGATGCTCCTACATACATGGGGATATCTTTAACAGGTGGAAGTTGACCAAGATCACCTACAAGGATGATAGAGCAGCCTCCAAAAGGGGAAGTTCGATGGGAAGGGAATGCTTCCCGAAGGCGAGAGTCAATGTTGGATAAGAGCTTTGGTCCAATGAAACTCATCTCATTAATTAGCACATAACGTTTATGGAGGAGTCGTTCTTGAAGGTTTGCAAGGGCTTGGCCCTCAAGAGGAAGCATAGTATTTATTGGTATCTGAAGGGCAGAATGTATTGTAAGGGAATTTATGTTAAATGCCATGACGCCAGTTGGAGCAAGCAAAAGAAGAGGGAATGAGTTATTTGGAGATGATGAAGAGAAGGCAGCTTGCAAGCATCCAATTAAGTAGGATTTTCCTACGCCTGCAGTTCCTTGGATGATCATACGTAATGGTTTTGTGGTAGTGTGTTGGGTGGAGTGGGACATAATAATTTCAAAGGCTTTGCGTTGTGTTGGAGAAAAGCAATTAGGCGAAGCAGGTGTTGAAAAAGGTTGTAGTTCTGCTTGGTTTGATGAGCGGTTCAAGTCAAGAAACGAGATGGCTGAGTTTTGCAAGTGTAAAGGTATCTGCGTGTGGCACCAATTGTGATTGGTGTCAAAGGCGTGATGAACAAGCATGTCAAGATCATCAAGTTGCAGGTTGTTCCCAGGGTGGAGTTGAGAGAGGAGTTCCCATTCTGACAGGTTGATAGAGGAAGCAGGATGATCTTCATCAGGGGGGGTGTATCAACAGAAATAGTTGGAGGGGGTGAAGGTTCTCGGTCAACATGCCAGGGATTGTAGCTCCCACGGAAGCATTCCCATGCAGAGACAATTTCCAAGTCAGAGGAGCCAATATATTTTGGCACATTGCGGAAAGGTTTGTACAGTAAGAGTTCACTCCAACAGAAATCGACATAAAGAGGAGAGGTGGAAGGAGGGATGGCAAGGAAACAAGGAAGGACACACACGATCTTGGCCGGTTTGTGCAGCTTCCATTGATTTTTTTTCCTACATGCAGAAAAGGACCAAGAATGGGGAGCTTCGAGAAGGGGAATTGTTCAAGCAAAGTGGGTCTTTGCATGTATGCGGAAATGAAGTTGGTTGGCGGGGGGGTGTTGGGGACGTCTAGCGAGACACGTCTGAAAATGGTCTAGGAGGTGTTCAGGGAAATAAATGTACGAATGCAAAGAGTCAAGGGAAGTTTTTGTAGCATATGGCAGGTTTCTTGTGCTCCAATGTCTCAATCAGCCATGGTTTTGGACAAAAGTTTCCGGATAGGTAGTAAGATTCCCTCTTCTGTAGGGGAAACATGTGCAATACATGTTAGAATGTCATGGTAGCTCTCAGATTTGTTCTCTGCTTTTGAAGCATACTTTGAAATGTATGAGAGGACAGCATTGCGCGAGAGCACTGGTTGGCAATCAACATTAGCTCTCCATACTGAGAGCATAAGAGGGTTGTGTACATTTAGAAGTGCATCATTTCTAGCGAGACTATATTTTTTTTGGCCAGAGCTGTCAATGAACATAGAAGATGTTTCTTGTAGGTCAAAGGGGAAACCGTAGCAGCAAACGAGGTTTGTGCCTTTTTTGCGAAGAAAAGAGAATTCATTGCATTTTGTGTGGCGTTGCACAGAATTGACAAGGGTTTCATAGTCATCAGTATGGTTTCCTTCACGTATGGAGGATGCTGGAAGTGTGCAAGGGTCTTGGTGAGATGCTCGATAGAAGGCAGAGACACGAAGGTGCGCGGGCGAGGGTTCCATGCTGTTAAGAAGCTGTCAAAGTATGTTTTTGCACTATTAACAGCAAGGGGATCATTCCAATCAAGGCTGTCCATATTGGGTGCGTCCTCCAACCAAAGGAATCCATATATATGAGTAGAACCTCGGTTTTTCCATTCATACCTATATTAAGAAGGGAACCAAAAACAAAACACAAAGTTAAGGAAAATTTAAAAATGTGAAGCAGTAAAACAAAATAAAATGCAAAGAGTGAGAGGAACAAACCTGCACCAGTAATCTTTTGTGTTGAATGTGTGTAGTAGGACCTCTTCAAGGAAGATGGTGAATCTATGGTGCATATATAGAGACGTAGTATGTGGATTGGTTATAATGTTATGAATTCTCCATTGGAATTGTGAAGGCAATGAAGTTGGAGGCTGTGAAGGCATGAGCATGTGAAGGTCATGCCATTTGGTGTCAGCTGCACTAAGGGTAAAAAAAAAGTTGGGCTACCAAGCTGGGTGATCATATCACACAACTCGCCTCACCTTTTGCTCCAGAAAGAGCGGGTGCCACGCAGATCAGAGCCAAATCGCATGGCATGATCAGCAACATGAGAGTCTGGCAGATGGCTGAGTTGTGTGCGCAAAGCTGAGACAGTTGCGGGGAGTGTGTCTGCTAGGTTGCGTTTAACAAAAATAGTTGTGGTAGCTTGGCGACGATGGCGCATCATAAGGTTGTACAAGTAGTAGCGAAAGCGAGGGTGTTGGGAAAACCTATTATCATGGAATCGGATAAGGTTCAAAGCATATTATTGCATGGAGACTTCGTAAAGATGAGGTTGTTTTAGCATGGGAACCACCTATGGGAAATAGCGTTGGGAATGCCATTGAGAGGAGCCCTTCCATATTGTATTCATTTATTGGAGAAATACCAATGGGGGGCCAATAAATTGATGTTGAAGGGTTGGTAGGGGTTGTAGATGCAAATCACCTAATTTCTTCAGTCTCAGTGTGAGAATCTGGGAGTGCAAAAACAAAGGATGAGGTTTCAATGCTTGTTGGAATTGGCATTGAAGGTGTTGCATCATCAGTAGTGGGTGAGGGTAGTTGGAGGTCAGGCCTAGGGGTTGTGGCATGGTGAAGAAGGGAGAACACATCTGTGGGTTCAAGTGGCAAAGCATGTAATGCTTGGAGGTCAAGGTGGACATCCTTGTAATACGGGTCATTGGAGATTTTGAATTCCAATGCAGCTAGAACATTTGAACGACTAACAATGAATTCATAAGGCTTGTTTGCAACATTGAATTTCTGAACAAAAAGGATGTCCAAATCTGTTAAGAGGCGTGGAACAGAGGTGGCTATTGTGGAGATATCTTGTGGGAAGCTAATAGTATGGCCGAAGTATTTGTATTGGCCACCACGTGCATGTGTAACTTGAAGTATTGGATCGACCAGGGAAATTAGCATTTCTTCTATTTGAGTCAGGCGTGCAAGTTTAATCGGTTGGTTTCTAGGATCCATGTTGTTATCTATGGAGAAGCGATGGCCATGTCGCTCATTACTACATCGAGAGCATGTATAGATTCCACTTGAGAATTTTTTTTTCATTTTTGGATATGATTCCTTGCATATGGAGCAAACATGAAGAGGGTGGAGGTGAGAAAGTCGATTAAGAAAGCAAGTGTGACCATCTGGAAAGAGGGTGGTTGGAGGCGGGGGTGTAGTGGATGTGTGCATTGGGGTAGGGTTGATTGAAGCATTGATTTTTCCACGCCTAGATTTATAAGTAAGACGTCTATGCGCATTTTGGCGGTCCTTTGTTTGGCTATAAAGAAGCCTTCTACGTGCATTTATTTCGTCACGTGTAGTATTGAGCAACATGGGTTGTTGAAGAGGAGTTTTCCTTGAACCTAGAGAAGACATTGATGGAAATTTCAAATGTTATAAATGTGTAATTGCAAGAAAAAGTCGAGGCATGTACATTAAAAGCAAGATATGCAAAGTACAGATAAGAAGGTAAGTCGACGTATACAAAATAATGCATTGTGAAAGTTTTTGCAAGACATAACGTAAAAAGTAGTTTTTGTGATGTATGTGGAGCATTTATGTATGTGAAAAGCAACCAAGGAGCAGCATAGTAGGAAAAAGAAATGCACATATATGACATAATAAACATTGTATACATGTAAGAAAATGATAACTGTTTTATGGATAGATATGTATGGCGTGCTTTAAAAATAAACACGTAACGTATACGATAACACATTTGCCATGTGAGCACAAAATTTACAGTAGCTAATTACATTGCAGATATTTGGAAAAAGACAGGAAAGTAAGGGAAAAGTATATATACAAGCAATGAAGGAAGGAAAGTGGGGGGGTTTGGGGGGATATAGTGATCATGATGTAGTGGAAGAAACATAATTGGGTTGAGCTGAGGTGGAGTGCATTTGGAGAGGTGGGATGGTGTATTGTAGGGTACAATGTGTTGAAGCAAGGATTGAGGGAAGAGCAAGATGTGGAAGGGTGAGTAAAAGTGGTGGTTGCAATAGCCAAGGGTGGAGTATATGAAGGGGAGGTTAGAGACGGCGTGCAACAGGATGGGTTTGAGTAGTGAGTGTAGATATTTATTCAAGGAGTTTCGTTGATGCAGCAGCATAAGGAAGCTCTTCCGAATCGGCAATTGTTGTCTTCAAGCATGTATTGGAGTTGAAAGTCTCTGTCTTAATGGGCAAGGTGAACAAGTATCATCGCGAAGTTATGTGTAGAGAGAGATCCTTTATGGCAGAGGGCTCAGTGGCAAGTAGGCATAAATCCTTTGCAGAGACACCAAGTATTTTGTTGGCTGCATCATCAAAAGTTGTGGCCCCGTTGATCTGGCCAGTGTGGTATTGCAAGGAAAGCTTTAAAATGTACCTGTAGTCACATTCTGTGAATTCACCATCACATTTGCTGCAATGCCAAGTGTTGAAAGCTCTATGTGCAACTTTCTTCATGCATTGAACACCATCAACAAAGAGAGAGCGTGCAAGGAAGTGGAAGTCATCCATGTTAATGCCAACAATGGAAGCATGCAGAAAGAACCATAGGGTCTTATCAGAGGGTTGCATGCTTTGCAAGGCAGAAATTGTTTTAGATGGGTGTGTTCAAGACATAGAGCCTATGTATTTGCGGCTCAAGGATGGCGATGCAACGCGAAATCCATGATCAGTGTACCATTTCTGAAGGTGATGGGTTGCCTCAATATCTGGATTGATAAGGATGGTACTACTAGGAACACTTCCAATTGTTTTACCATTGTAATATGTAAGACGGCCACCCTTTATTGCAAGTACAGGTGGTGGGTCGGAGGAGTATAGTGAAGCGACATGTGAACCCTCTGTGTGGCAATGATGACCCCAAAGTGTGACATCAATGCTAAAACAGGATGTGTCTCTGAGGCAAACGATTCTCCTACTTGTTTCAGAACCGTCTTTTTTTCGAATCGTAGATGCAGGCGAGACAGAGCTAACAAGGCCAATTAGGTCAACCATGGAATTTGAAGGTAAACTTTGGAGGTCATTGATTGTTTTAAAGTGGAAGGAATGTAAAGGAATGGAGGGGAATGCATCGAGGCAAGGGTGGATGGTTGGCGTAGATGAAAGGACAATCTCAAGATGGTTGTTCAAATGGTTATATGAAGGGTTACTTGTTTTGATTGTGCCATTCGAGATAGTGTACACTGTCCCAATTTCAACAAGGGAATAGAAGGTGTCAACAAAGTTGTTAAAGGCAGAGACATGGATCTCTTCTCTAGAACAATCAATAATGTCAAAGCCAAATAGTTTCCCTGGGCCACGTTGGTTGGTGTATTCATGGATGGGTGTCTTGGCAAGCACGCGACCTTGGATGCACCATTTTTTATAGTTGGGATTGAGTGATTTGAATGGAATTACAGTTGTTGGCATGGGTATTGGTGTATCTGATGCTTGGGATGAGTGAACATCGCTTTGTTCTATGGGGTGGCTGGATTGGCTAGTTGATGAACCAATTGGAATGCCAAAGCTAGTCGGTAGTAAAGAGGAACAGGGCACCCAACAAGGGCAAGCTTGCAGTGGACCAGTTCAAGATCGAGTATTGTAATAGTCCTGTAGGAGAAAAAGGCAAGAATTAGTAAAGGTATTATAAAATTGATGATGTTGGTGGTAGGTAAAAATGTAGAATCTAAGCTACCTAAGAGCAGGCTTAAAACAGTGGCTAGAAAAGTACGTGTTATTATGGACGACGGTGCAGGTGCACTTGGCGAGCTTGATGACAGAGCCTTCTTGGAGTTCTCCATTTGATATGAGGGAGTTGAAGCTAGTTGGGAGCAAAGTCTGGTGCGTGTTGCTACCATCTGAGATAGTAATTCGGAAACGTGGAGTAGTTGCATTTGTTGGTCCGAATGGCTAGAGTGAAAAAACTTGCAGAAGTGGTTGAAGATGTACAGCACCAGACAACAAAGAAGATATCGCATTTTCTGCTAAGGGTGCCTCCATTATGTGGGGAAAACACTAAGATCAAGAGGAAACAAACTTGTGAGTATATAAAATTTTTTGTTTTGTGTATATATACATATATGTAGATACATATACTATTGCACGAGTGACATACAAGGATGTGAAACGTACAATGAAACTGTAGCAGGAAGAAGAGTAGAATGTAGAATAGTGGCATATATATACTTTTTTTTTAATATAATGTGAGAAAAAAACATGCAATGGAACTATGGAAATTTAGGTTGTAAATGCTTAAAGTGTCTTAGAGGCATGGTCTAGCAAGGAATTTATTGGATACTTTGGGCCTTCTCGACATATCCCTTTTGGTCAATTGACTGTCTCATTACGATCTTGATTCTGTGTTTTATTGAGTCCAAATCTCGTCGCTTCAATACACCCCTCGTTATACTTTTCTGATGCAACACAATCTATTTGTTCTCTAATCTTCCATATCTAGGTTTGCATTCTTTTCCATTAGTGTATAGGGAGGAGATTCAAACCAACGATGTGATGCGCAAGTGAACAAAGGGCTTGACTATCTTCTATGTTTGAATGCAGGTAATTTTTTTCCTTGTATGTCATCACTGTATAATTATGTGTTATTCAAAATATTGACTATCATGTGTTATTCAAAAAAGTGAATAGAAATTATATAATTAGTTCAAATAGAGGAAACTACTATTGACATGCTTCTTGATCTAATACCTGTAATATAAGACAATAATCATAATACTAAATTGGAATAATACTGAAAGCAGATACATTTGGGGATCTCTCTGATCACTGTAAAGTCGGAGATTTCTAGCCGCCCAACCAAAACAGGGACAGAAAAGCATAAAGCGTGGCAAGAGCAAACTTGTAGCATCATTCCTGTAGCAACATGTCAGGAAATCTACTTGAAACAGTTCGTGAGAGACCAAGAAACATATGAATCAGAAGCATAACAAGAAGGTTGATAGGCACATCCATGACAGCAAAATAACCATTCATTCAAACTAAATGCTTGTGCCTCAAAAAGAGAGTGAAAGGGCAAGGCCCGGCACAAGCCAAAATAACTGAAATATCCCATGATCAATGAGCATACAATATAAAGATCCAGAAAATTCCCCATGCCCCGGGGCCAACGAAAGAGCCTGTTTGGAGAGACCACCATCCTGCTAGTTATGCTTGTGGTAGATATGATGGATGGTCACTAAAGGGACATGATGCAGCAGAGAAACAATGTCATCACACCAATGACTAAGAAGTGGGGTGTTCAATGAAGCAGTTATCTTCACCCAACAGATGATAACTTGTGAATCCCCAAATCCAGATAACAGAGGGATCCCCAAATGAATGGCAACCGAAAGAAGTGACCAAATAGGCAAAAGCTCTAAGTTGGCGCTAGTACATCTATTATCCTAGGTTAAGAGCTTGTTGGCTATTTATAACGATAACATAAGAAAATGTTTTTAATCGCATAAAATAAGCATAAAAGTTTTTAATTCCATGCATAAGCAAAGTTATTTTACAAGAGCTTGTTGGCTATCTATAACCAAAACATAATAAAAGTTTTATAATTCCATAAAATAAGCATAAATTTTTTTAATTCCATGCATAAGAAAAGTTATTTTATTTGTGAAATGTACCAAAACAATCCTCAATAACTAATTCAGATTTGCATCATAACTTCATACCAAATTTACCCTTCAACAAACTTTCAAATATGTGTATTGAAGAGAAGGCTCTTCTTTGGAAAGGAGTGCCACATTTTTTTTGTTACATTCCTCTCTAAGATCATGATCAGAATGCAGAAGAATTCCACAAATGCATACACATGTGCGGATCTCTCTGTTAGCTGTAAAGTCGGAGATTTCCAACTGGCCAACCAAAACGGGGATAAAAAAGCATAAAGTGTGGCAAGGGTAGACTTGCATCATCATGCCTGTAGCAACAGGCCAAGAAATCTAGCTGAAACAGTTCGTGAGAGACCAAGAAACATATGAATCAGGAGCATAACAAGAAGGCTGATAGGCACATCCATGACAATAAAAGAACCATTCATTCAAACTGAATGCTTGTGCCTCATAAAGAGAGTGAAAGGGAAAAGGCCGACACAAGGCAAAATAACTAAAATATCCCATGATCAATGATCATACCATCTAAAGATGCAGAAAATTCCCCATGCCCCGGGGCCAACGTAAGAGCCTGTATGGAGAGACCATCAGCCTGCTAGTTATGCCCACGGTAGATATGATTGATGGTCACTAAAGGGACATGATGCAGCAGAGAAAGAATGTCACCACACCAATGACTCAGAAGTGGGGTGTTCAATGAAGAAGTTTTGTTCACCCAAGAGATGATAACCTGTGAATCCCCAAATCCAAATAAGAGAGGGATCCCGGAATGAATGGCAACCGAAAGAAGTGACCAAATAGGCAAAAGCTCTAATTTGGTGCTGGTGCATCTATTATCCTAGGTTAAGAGCTTGTTGGCTATTTATAACGATAACATAATAAAATATTTTTTAATTGCATAAAACAAGCATAAAAATTTGTAATTCCATGCATGAGCAAAGATATTTTATAAGAGCTTGTTGGCTATTTATAACCATAACATAATAAAAGTTTTTTAATTCCATAAAATAAGCATAAAATTTTTTAATTCCATGCATAAGCAAAGTTATTTTATTTGTGAAATGTACCAAAACAATCCTCAATAAGTACTTCAGATTTGCATCATAACTTCATACCAAATTTACCCTTCAACAAACTTTCAAATATATGTATTGAAGAGAAGGCTCTTCTTTGCAAAGGAGTGCCACATTTTTTATTCGTTACATTCCTCTCTAAGATTAGCATCAGAATGCAGAAGAATTCCGCAAATGTAGGTACATTTGCAGATCTCTCTGGTAGCTATAAAGTTGGATAATTCCAGCCATCCAACGAAAACGGGGAAAGGAAAGCATAAATTCTGCCAAGGGAAGACTTATATCATCATTGATGTAGCAACAGGTCAGAAAATATATCAGAGACAATTCATGAGAGACCAAAAAACATATGAATCAGGAGCATAACAAGCAGGCTGATAGGCACATCCATGTCGGCAAAAGAACCATTCATTTAAACTAAATGCTTGCGCCTCAAAAAGAGAGTGAAAGGGAAAACCTCGGTACAAGCCAAAAATAACTGAAATATCCCATTATCAATGATTATACCATCTAAAGATCCAGAAAATTCCCCATGCCTCGGGGCCAAGGAAAGAGCCTATTTGGAGAGACTGGAAGGCTGCTCGTTATGCTCGCGGTAGATATGATTGATGGTCACTAAAGGCATATTGTGGCTAGGTTTTTACCCCTAGCTTGTGCGAATGAGCACCTACTAAGGAGAATGGATTCCTTAGTAGTAGTTCAATAATATGTGAAATAAAAGATGCTAAACAGTAATAAAAATTAATCTAAACATGTTCATGAAGCAAAACAGCAAAAAGTAAAGAATGATTTTTTATTGATCTGACCTCCAATGTAGAGGTTGGTGAAGCCCGTTGCACTGATCCGAGAGGTTGCTCCGAGCTCCAGCTACTCCTTCTCTTTCTCCAATGGTGGAAATGGGCCAAAAGGGGCTCTCACGGTGAAAGTAGCTCAAAGGTGAGCTAGGGTTTCAAGAGCAATTTTGGCAGAGGCATGATACTTGTGATTGTGGATTTGAAATAAGGGGTCTCCATCACTTATTTATAGTGGTGGAGTGCCAGTTTAGGGTTAGGGTTTCAGCTATTTAGGGTTTTTTCCTCCTTTTCCTCATTATTTTATATTTTTTCTTCCTTTTTGGAGATTTTTGCTTTTTTGGAGGAATTTTGGATATTTTTGGAGAAAAAGAGGGTTTTATGACCTTTTGGAGGCATTTTAGATGGTTTTATGGGTTTTTGATGGAAATATGGTAGGAAAATGGACAAATGAGCCATGGAGTGGGGTAGGTGAGGTAGTGAACCTTTTTTGGGTGTTAACAGATTTCCCCCTGATGTGCGAGGGCAAGAGCTCATCATATGGCCGATGGACATCATAAGTCATATTTGTTTTTCCTGGGGTGTGGAGAAGAGAAGGAACCAACTGAATCCCAAAACAACGATCTCGAACCAACTGCAAGGACTGAAAAGTACATAACCTCAATAATGGATGAGGAATCATCTGATCATCTGGACGAGGCGGGCATACCCATGCTCGTATCAAGATACATAAAAATAACTGTGAGGCCCGAAAAGAGGGACCTGTAGGATACATAGAAATTCACTGTGTATATCATAAGGGTCTAGAAGGGACACCAATCTGGAACATACTGCTGGGTTGACCATGTCTGAGCTGAACAACTGATACACTGGAATGACAGCAGTGCTACTGAATGTGGTTCCAAAGGAACTAATGAGCTGCTGGATCAAAGTGACAATGGTCATACTTGCAATGGTACACTGATCTGGAACTGAACTGGGTACTCAAGGAAGCATGGAACTAGATGGCTTCCAAATACAATTGCCAACGCAGCCCGGACATCCATGGGGACATATAACTGGCCGTTCCAAAGTGACTCACCAATGTGCTAGAGTCGGGGGAAATCCGGGGTCTTCGACACATAATGGAAAGGATATACATCCTGCGTGATTCTCAACGATGCGATTAAGGTGCTGAAGGCGAGCATGTGAGAAACAACTATTCGGAGAGGCAATGATGACTCCTCCCAAAATGGTTCGTAGGCACTCACCACAGATGGTGATGGGTCCAAGGTGCAGGGGCCTCTAGGTCTATCCTCTAGAATAGAGGGGCTCTCGTCGACAGAAGGAGACCTGTAACTATCAAGGCAATGATGTTTCCTTGACAGGAGCGCGAGGTGAAAAACCGAACTGTGATAGTACTGATGGCAGGGTTGATAAACTGGTGGGAATAACTGGGCAAGTAGAGTGGGTGGACTCAAACTTCCTTTGTTCAGAGTATGATGGCGGGGATGATCGGGCAGCATATGAAACTGACTGGTGGTAAAGGGATCATAGCTGTATAGGATCTGAGGGTGAATGGGCTGAGGGAGAATCAAGCTATGGTAAAATGGCAGGAGATTGCAGAATACTCTGAACAAAGGCGACCTGATTGGGGGTGCTACCGAGAGGATTGATCATAGCGCCAAGAGGCGCGGGGGGACTTCTTCATGGGTTAGGGAACTAGAAGAAGTGTGGATATAAAATGGTACTGTCATGTGGATTTTACGAGCCCAGGACAATTCATGCTCGTGGTTGCTTTCAATTTTAAGGAGTCTGAAAGCAAATAAGAAGACTCCGAAGTAATAGAATGGTACTATCGTGTGGATTTTACGAGCCCAGGACAGTACATGCTCGTGGTTTCTTTCAATTTTAAGGAGTCTGAAAGCAAATAAGAAGACTCTGAATTAATGGCCAGGCAAGGAGGAAGTGTTCAATCAAGGAACATTTATGATGACCAGGACTGAGGGTGGGGGGGAACACTGGTGGGCCTCCTTGCGGGGTGAATGAATGGTGGCAAAATAACGAAACATTTGCAGTATGACAGGAGTGGATGGCTCATGTAAAAAGTGTGAAATAATCTGATGATGGCCGATGTGGTGCGTATATTGAGGCAGCAAGATGTCGGGACACAATGTTGAAATTGTACCAAGTGAGAGCGAGAAATGATCTCAAGCATCATCATGAGCTCGGAAAAATGAATCCGGCGAGATAAAAAGTGTGAAAAACAAAAAAGAGAGCAAACTGTACAAGGCGGACCAATGAGGTCGCAGTTTCAGTTATGGGTAAAAACGTTTAAGATACAACCCATTACGGGGGTTGCGTAAAGGGTGGCCTTCAGAGTCGGCTAAAATGTATGCTCCCTTGCTGAGGCAAGTCTACACAATGTAAGGGCCTTGCCACATGGACTCAAAATTTCCTTTACCGGTTTTGTCGTGGGCTTGGTCATAGGTGAGGACGAGGTCCCCTTCGTGGAAAGTTCGAGGGTGAACATGTTTGTCATAACCGGCTTTGGAGCGGTTTTTGGCAGCTTCGATGTTCTAGAGAGTGGCACGGTGGTCTTCATCGGCTTGTTCGAGGGATAGTAGACATTGCTCAAGGGGGGAAGTAATGGGGAGAAGCTCAACGACGATATGTAAAGCAGGTATCTGACACTCGATGGGGAGGACAGACTCTACACCGTGAACTAAATGAAATGGGGTAAAACCAGTGGCGGTCTTGGGGGGAAGGAAGTCTTTGGATTCAACTGCAAATTGGGTAGCAGTGTTAGAGGAGGATTCATCTGGGAGGAAGTAGGAACGATGGTGCATGTCATCCCAGGGATAATCCGGGGCAGTGAGAGCCTCAAGGATTTCCTCATCAGTACGGAGAGTTTGTGTCGTCAAATCGGTTGACAAGGGAGTAGTGACGGAAGAGATCATATATATGGTATTAACCTCTTCGGAAGAGGAAGAGACCGGGGGGTGGATTTCCTCAATGGTGAGTGGTGCCGTCTCAAGATCCAGATTGTTCATCTCAAAGAGAGCTGCTCTGTACTCGGGGAGATCGGGACAGTGATGTGAGTAATGCCCGTAAACACCGCATAGGGCACAGGATTGGTTAGTGCGCAGGGATTTGTCGCGAGGCTTAGGGGTTGAATCTAGATGTACAACCGGGATAGTGGGGTCGTCGTCAAGAATTTCCATGTACTCCTGTAATGCCGGTAACTGAGGACATAGGTGAGTCGCATGGCCCAACTCATCGCACAGCGCGCATTTGGGAGGAGCATGAAACACAGGGGGATTTTTTTACTGTCTTAGGAGGTGGGACAGCAGTGTAAGGTTGGGGGCATCTGCCCCCAGTGGGTTTGGTAAGAGGAGGGGGGGGTTTCGCGGAGGATGACGGGGTAGCGACACCGGGAGGTGGTTGACTAGTAGTGACAATGGGTTGCACCGGTTGCAGGATGACATCTGGTGTCGGCGGACGACCGGGAGGCGAAAGATACCAAACGGGTAATCCTAAGGTTAACCCAGGAAGGCTGAGGGTGGCCATGACCGGGGTGCTAACTACTCCTGAGGGAGGGAAGTGGAAAGGAATGGTATGGATGGGTGTAGCACCAATGTGACTAGGTACCAAAGGGGGTTGAGGCAACAAGGGCGGTTGATTAGTAGGAGTTCGCGTGTTATGGGACAGGGTACGTATGGCTTCAGAGGTGGAGCCATATGGTTGGGTGTTCACTACGCCTTGGGTTGATAAGGGGTTTTGCAGCACCAAAGGTGGCTGCTGAGGTTGTGGGGGGTTGGGTGGTGCTTGAGGAGCCGCCTGCCCTTGGCGGTGTACATCCGCAGCCAAAAGTTGCCGAACTCGCTCCATATGTGGACAAAAATGTGTGTAGTGGCCATAGACCCCGCAAACAGAACAAGGATAGTTTGTGCGCAAATTGGGGTTTTTAGCCTGCTTGGGAGGGCGATCAGGGTTTTGGTTAGCAGGGGCCGCATTATTACTAGCGGGGGGATTAGGGTGTTGACCAGCTTGCTCGGTCGGTTGGTTGTTCCCACGATTTCGGCCTCTGCCGCGGTTTTGTTGGCCCTGGTTGCGTTGGTTGTTCTGGTTTTGCTGTGGGTTTTGTTGAGCGTAAACTTTCCCTTGGACAGCAGGTGGATTCTGAGGTTGCGCGTGGGCTGGAGCAGGCTGCGGTGGATGATATGGAGGTGGAGGCTGCGCAGGTGCAGCAACCTAAGGGGGTTGCTGATAGTGCTGTGGAGCGGGTTGTGGGTGTGCCACAGGGGTTGGTGCAGCCTGCTGGTGATAGTAGGGCTGAGGTGCAACAGGGGGGGCGTGAGCAGGAGTCGCATGACCGAAACACTGTGGTGGACATGAGGTTCCATGGGTATGGTGGTGATGTGTCATGGGAGCATACGGGTTGTTTGCTCCAGACTATGAGGTAGCCCGCGAAGGGTCAGGGCCAGGGGTAGGACGGGCTATGGAAAATGGTTGAGGCTGCGAAGAGACACGGCCAATGATGCCATCGGCAGTGTGGGATACCCCCGGCACATCATGCTGGGAGGAATTGTCGCGAGGGGCATCAGGTATAATGGTATAGAGATAACCTGACTGGGCGTAAATGAGATCGAACTGTTGGGCTTTAAGGATAGCCTCTTCTTTAGACTGGGGTCTTTCAGATGCCACATCCTTAGCAATGATAGGAAGGAGGGATTTGAGGAACCAATCTAGGAAGATCCGGTCGTCTAACTTGATCTTGCATAAACTACGACGTCGACACCATTCATGAATGTGGTCTATGATGTGGGTAGCCGTGTTTTGTCTGCATGATAGTAGGATCTCAACGCGTGCGTCATAGCGGACAGGTAACTGGAAGAACTATAGGAAGGTCGAGGCAAGGGAAGTAAAGGTGGCATGGGTTCCATGGGGTTGTTCGATATACCACTTGGCAGCAGAGCCAGTGAAAGTGCGCTGTAATAAACGGAGGAGAATAGAGTCGTCTACTATGGAGTTGGAGGAACACCATAGATGGAAGGACATGATATGGTTATGTGGGTCCTCACCTGCCTTGCCCTCGAACTTAGGGATGTCAGAGGGGAGCTTGGTGGGCATGTGAGGCCACGCAGGGTCGTGTCGGATGGGGTCGTTGGTTAATCTGGCTAGGGCAGGCAGGTTGAGGCTAGCCATGAATGGCAAACTGGACAAAGGATGTGACACGGTAGTGGGTTGGACCAAGTTGGGGCCGATGCCCCCAAGTGGAGGGGTCATGTGAGGGAGGTTGCCCCCAAGTGGGGGAACTAAGGTGGTATAGGACGGTCCTACACCACCATGGGTAGTATGGGTCACTAATGGAGTGGGGATAGGTATTCCCGCTGCGGGAATCGGTGCTGTGAGGGGAACAGTAGAGGGGGCCCCCATGGAGGGCATACCCAAAGTAGGTGTGGTAACTGGTGTCGTGGTGGATGTGCCACCAACGGTCCCTACCAATATGGGAGTGGGAGTCACGCCAGCCATGGGGCTATTAGGGGTAGTGTAAAGGGGGTTCTTGGAGTCTGGCTCAGAATCGGAGGTAAAATAAGGGGCGTCAGTATCTGGTGACGGAGTTCTATGCCGCTGACGAGTGGAGTCAAGTGACAAGGCTCAAGATCTATGATAAGTGGTATCAAGGGATGATGACCTGTGTCGATGACGGGTGGTGTCAAGTGAACCGTGCTGTGGGGGCTCGCCTCTGAGGTGCCGAGAATGTCTCAGGGACTCAATGGTGACAAATGGTGTCGAATCTTTGTGGGTTGAGGTAGGTACAAAACAGCTCAAAAACTCTAATGCAACCGAGTGTGCAGAAGGAGAGCTCAAAAAATAGGGCGCTCAGGCCAACAACCAACTCAAAACACCCACTGTAACTGCGTGCTACAATAGGCAGAGTGTCAACAGAAATGGTCAGAATACTAAAAAACAGCAGGTTTTCTAAAAATAAAAAGCGGTGGACTCACTAGACCAAAAGGAGGTAAGGGAGCATGCAAACACCTAAATAGAAGTATTATGACTCAACTAGACATATCCTCTGCAAGGTGATGAAATCCAAGTCAGACAATATGAATAGGAAATCCAAGTGGCTAAGGTATCCCCCTACCGGGAGGGACACCGGGTAGTCAAATCCTAGAAGAATGGCAACTAAGATACCCCGTTCATGACACGTCCAGAAAGGTAAATCTGCCGCTTGGTCCTTTAACCACAATACCCCTATACAGGGATATCCCGAGAACTGCGAAAGGTATCCCTTCAGTTACTGAATGGAGTTCGGTATTCCACTCAGACCTCCGGAACCAATCTCACGACTTCAACCCTCCTAAGGGAGAGGCCCTCTGATAAACCGGTTGTGACCGTGTCAAAAAATACTAGGGGATTTTGGTTCCCTAATGGACAACAACTATGTCTCAAGTGTAAGTAACCGAGGGGTGTTTTTCGAAGCCTATCCCCCCGATCCTACCTAACTACAAAAATTCTTTTGTGTTCCCCAAGTGGGGTTAGAATGTTGGTTGAGTTAAGTAGTTTTTAAGTCTCACTTAAATTAGGTGACAGATTGTGTGCTCGTGAGGTTATGAACCCAGAAGAGAAGTGCCAGGGCAACTTCCTAAATATCAATAATACTGAATGTAAAAAAAAAAAAAAAAAAAATTACCATGCAAAATTATCTGAATAAACAATGCTGAAATTTTTTTTAAAATTCTGTAAAGGGGGAGAAAAATGCTGTTGCAGAAAATGCTGTAGGGTTGCAGGTAGAACAGATGGCTGTGTAGGTGCAGAAAATATGGCAGCAAAGGGGCTGGGTTCAAAAGCAGGAACAAGTGCAAAAGTCAGATCGAATTGGAAGTCGGACTGCGGGTTTGAAGGAAACAGGCGCGAACAGGTCGCGGGTTTTTGAAGAACACAGGCGGGCGGACCGCGGGTTTAAAGGAAACAGGCGCGGATAGGTCGCGAGTTTCTAGAGAACACAAGCGGGCGGACCGCGGGTTTAAAGGAAACAGGCGCGGACAGGTCACGGGTTTCTGGAGAACACAAGCGGGCGGACCGCGGGTTTGAAGGAAACAGGCGCGCTCAGGTCGCGGATAAGAGCTGGAAAGGCGCGGTCGGGACACGGGTAAAACGGCTAAAAGGCGCAGTCGGAGCGCAGCAAACAGGGAAAAGGACGCGGTCGAGTTGCAGCTAAGAGCTAGAAAGGCGTGGTCGGGTCGCAGCTAAGGGCTGGAAAGGCGCAGTCGGAACGCGACTGTGAAGGAAAAAACGGCAGTTTACGGCGGCCGAAAACGACAGCCGAAAGGACAAAACGGGAAATAAAATAAAATAAAAACCAGTGGAGTCGCCAAAACTGTAGCTAGGTTTTTACCCCTAGCTTGTGCGAATGAGCGCCTACTAAGGAGAATGGATTCCTTAGTAGCAGTTCAATAATATGTGAAATAAAAGATGCTAAACAGTAATAAAAATTAATCTAAACATGTTCATGAAGCAAAACAGCAAAAAGTAAAGAATGATTTTTTATTGATCTGACCTCCAATGTAGAGGTTGGTGAAGCCCGTTGCGCTGATCCGAGAGGTTGCTCCGAGCTCCAGCTGCTCCTTCTCTTTCTCCAATGGTGGAAATGGGCAAAAAGGGGCTCTCACGGTGAAAGTAGCTCAAGGGTGAGCTAGGGTTTCAAGAGCAATTTTGGCAGAGGCAGGATACTTGTGATTGTTGATTTGAAATAAGGGGTCTCCATCACTTATTTATAGTGGTGGAGTGCCAGTTTAGGGTTAGGGTTTCAGCTGTTTAGGTTTTTTTCCTCCTTTTCCTCATTATTTTATATTTTTTCTTCCTTTTTGGAGATTTTTGCTTTTTTGGAGGAATTTTGGATATTTTTGGAGAAAAAGAGGGTTTTATGACCTTTTGGAGGCATTTTAGATGGTTTTATGGGTTTTTGATGGAAATATGGTAGGAAAATGGACAAATGAGCCATGGAGTGGGGTAGGTGAGGTAGTGAACCTTTTTTGGGTGTTAACACATATGATGCAACAGAGAAAGAATGTCATCACACCAATGACTCAGAACTGGGGTGTTCAATGAAGCAGTTCTGTTCACCGAAGAGATGAAGGGACACATTTTTTCCTTAGATTCCTCTGTAAGAGCACCTTGAGGATGCACAACATTTTCGCAAATGCAGAAAGTTGTAAAGCCGGAGAATTTCAGCAATCCAACCAAAGTGGGGAAATAAAAGCATAAAGTTTGCTAAGGGGAGACTTTTTCACATCATTCCTATAGCAACAGGTCAAGAAACCTATCTGAAACAATTCATGACAGACAAATTATTGGTGCATCCATGCCAGCAGAAGAACCATTCATTCAAACTGAATGCTTGTGCTTGATAAAGAGAGTGAAAGGGCAACGCCCGGCAGAAGGAAAAATAACTAAAATATCCCATGATCAATGATCATACCATCTAAAGATCCAAAAAATCACGTATGCCTTGGGGCCAAGGAAAGAGCCTATTTGGAGAGCCTGTCAAGTTGGTAGTTATGCTCATGGTAGATATGATTGATGGTCACTAAAGGGACATGATGCAGTAGAGAAAGAATGGCATCACACCAATGACTCAGAAGTGGCGTGTTCAATGAATTAGTTCTGTTCACACAAGAGATGCTAACATGTGAATCCCCAAATACAGATAAGAGAGGGATCCCCAAATGAATTGCAATCGAAAACAAGGTTCCCTTTGTCATCTATTTGGCCAACCCTGCTCATTGACGTGTCCTCTCCGCGATTCAGTGGTCCTCCGCGTGTCCTCTTCGCGATCCGCTGGTCCTCAGTGTTTTTAAAAGCTCCGCTGGTCCTTCGCGTGTTTTTTAGGTCGAGGTCAAGGTTTTCGGGCGCTGCCCTGCTCTGTCCTGTAAGTTTCATTTTTCATGGGCTTTTCCTTGACTGCTAAGCTTGTCAGAACCGCCCATTCATCATGCAAGTTTATTGTCCATGGGCTTTGTCGTGAGCATTGAGTTTGTCATAACCGCAATTGTCTGGCGGTTCTGGAGCGCCACGGGCAATATTTGGAGAGCCCATCCTTTGAAAGACCAGTGTTTTTTTCTCGGTTTGACATTTATTATTGGTTTGGAGGTTGGTGAACATCTTGTCATGGCAATCGCCCCTCCCTGCTGCATAAATGGCGTTTACTGGTCAAATTTATCTTGCGTGGGTTTGCACAGAGAGGGTGCATTGTTTCTAGTTACAGGAATTCTGATTCAAAGAGCCAAAAGAACTAAAAAAACACAGGTACGCAATTTCATTTCTAACGGAATTTCTACCCTCTGCAAGCCATCCATCAATTTCCACAAAACTGCCATTAAAAGAATTGGGCACCGCAGCTGGCCTGACCACTAAAACTCCATTCTCATACACCTTAGAATAATTCAAAACCCCAGAAAAATGTGTTGTATTTCAGATATTCAATCTTCTCTTTGAACAGAACATCATATTATAAGGTGGTCTTGGATCACCGAAAATGAAGAACCAAACTTGCAAGAAATGCAGGGGAACAAAGAAAGGAAAACCCGCAAGACAAGCCCCAGGTCTGAAAATCTATTTGAAACAATCCGTGAGAGACCAAGAAACATATGAATCAGGAGCATAACAAGAAGGCTGATAGGCACATCCATGACAACAAAAGAACCATTCATTCAAACTGAATGCTTGTGCCTCATAAAGAGAGTGAAAGGGCAAAGCTTGGCACAAGCCAAAATAACTGAAATATGCCATGATCAATTATCATACAATCTAAAGATCTAGAAAATTCCCCATGCCTTGGGGCCAACGAAAGATCCTACACATTCATAGCATGCACACACCTCTACCACGCCGCTATCTACAAAGCTAATCTCATGCACCCTCATCATAACTGTCCTAACAGCTTAATGCTGCAATGGATTTGCTGAGTGTACCATAGTGTATCCACTACGTGTGCCAAAGGAGAACAATGGATGAGCAATCTACGTAAAAACTAACAACAATTGCAAACAGACTAAAAAAAATAGCACCATGGCAATCCCCTATAAGAAGGTTACATCGAACACCCTAAACACTAAAATGCTTATCTTCCAAAGCCTATAGATCCTTCTCATTCCATTGTTTTGTATTCACTTCCATAGTGTATCCATTGAATAATTCCACTTTCACCCTATGTAAACGCTAATGATACAAGAACAAAAATAAAGCACTACAACTTGACCTATGTCCCAAATAGCCTAATCGGTAACAGGATCTCAATCCTCTTTTGAACTTCTCAGAATACCTTAAACCGCAATCCTAAAAAATTAGAATCAGGTGAAGCTGTAAGAAATGAGAATCACTTCCAGCAGATGTAGTCAAATTTTCAAACATTAAATACCCTTTATAACACCTCTTTGGTAGCTATCAATGAGTTTCCAAACATTAATACAACTATTAGGAAATCTTTAACTTTTGTAAAAGAGGCCCAAGTTTATTCTTGACGCAAATTGTTTACAACAACAGGTTTAAAATATTTATTCCTTTGGAACTGTTTCAAAAGCAAGCACTACTCTTCATTTGTTCAAATCATTAGTTACATTCTAAAGAGTCCTTAGCAGTTCAAACATGGGCATTCATGTTTCTTTATATTTTGCAGACAAAAATTGAATATCAAAAGTCTTAAAACACTTAAAATTCTGTTTTGCTTATTATCCTAGAAAAATCCTAGGAATATTTAAACTTTGTTATGCTTATAATTAAAAGCCCCAGTATTATGTGAGAAGGCCAGAAGGCTCATCACTTCCACATTTCAACATCAGTGCTTTCCCTGACGCAATTTTGTTGTTTAACAAACAAATATGCAACAACCAAGACTAATGCAATCCTCTCTAAGTGGATCACTATGCTCGAGCATCAAGAAAATATGGCATGCAGCACACAGATCAGAGAATGCGTGTCTTCCAACACTGTATGAAAAGAAAGTTGGCATCTCATATGCAAAAAAACAGTGAAACTTGACCAACACATGCTTCAATCCCCACATAGGTTAAATAACCCATCAAGCAGCAAATCAAACTGGATGAACACAACTCTAATAAATAGAAATCTACTCTTACGGACTAAGGATGACGCTCCAGAAAAATCCCATGACCATGGACCCCTCTAGTGAGAGAGTTCATGCATGTACAAGCTCTAACATCATGTTCATGAATGAGAAATATTGCAACAATAGCACCTAGAGAGACAAAGGAAAAATACACACAAGTACACTTTGTAGCACTGCCTTTACTATGCACCATAAACACACATAAATATTAAACAACTATGGGATTGATAAAACATTCATCTTCCCACGGATTATGAACAAGTACATTTTAGTTACAAACAAATCAAAGTAAAACTGCCAGCTAGTCGAATGCCCAACTGTATATTTTTCAACAGTTTCCAAACCCACTTCAATTGCACTCCCACTTCATGTTTCTCCCATTTAACTGCGCCTCATTTAACTATTGAAACTTGAGTGACTCGTTTAGTTTTTGATAGAGTCGTAATGTTGCCTGAATGGGGTTTGATGGTTGGAAATAAGAGATGAAAACTTCAATTTTGAAGAAAAAACTTCAACAAACAAACATGCACTCATCCACAATTAGCTCTCTCCATTGATCCAAGCTAAAACTCTACTGCTCTAAGCTGAAAATAGTATCATAAAAGCAGAAAGTCCTCACTTGTTGCTACCCTTTCTTTTCAATTGAAAATTGAAAATTTGGGGCTTTGGGAGGGCGTGGAGGCTTTAAAAGTAAGTGAGTTCCACCAGTAAAAGAAGAAGAAGAGATGAAGGGATGTCAAGAATGTCTCCCAGTGAAACACAACATTCAATAGTAATCCAAAGTGAGTTCCAATGAGAGAAACGAAAATGGAATCATGGTACTCAAATGCAGTGTGCAATGATAATAAACAACCTAGTTTCTCAGGGCAACATACATTTCTCAAATGTGTGGAACCAGCAGCATGGAAATCCCCTACAAGAAGGTTACATCGAACACCCTAAACACTAAAATTCTTATCTTCCAAAGCCTATAGATCCTTCTCATTCCATTGTTTTGTATTCACTTCCATAGTGTATCCATTGAATAATTCCACTTTTACCCTATGTAAACGCTACTGATACAAGAACAAAAATAAAGCACTACAACTTGACCTATGTCCCAAATAGCCTAATAGGTAACAGGATCTCAATCCTCTTTTGAACTTCTCAGAATACCTTAAACCGCAATCCTAAAAAAGTACAATCTGGTGAAGCTGTAAGAAATGAGAATCACTTCCAGCAGCTGTAGTCAAATTTTCAAACATTAAATACCCTTTATAACACCTCTTTGGTAGCTATCAATGAGTTTCCAAACATTAATACAACTATTAGGAAATCTTTAACTTTTGTAAAAGAGGCCCAAGTTTATTCTTGACGCAAATTGTTTACAACAACAGGTTTAAAATATTTATTCCTTTGGCACTGTTTCAAAAGTAAGCACTACTCTTCATCTGTACAAATTGTTAGTTACATTCTAAAGAGTCCTAAGTAGTTCAAACATGGGCATTCAGGTTTCTTTATATTCTGCAAACAAAAATGAATATCAAAAGTCTTAAAACACTTAAAATTTTGTTTTGCTTATTATCCTGGAAAAAGCCTAGGAATATTTAAACTTTGTTTTGCTTATAATTAAAAGCCCCAGTATTATGTGAGAAGGGCAGAAGGCTCATCACTTCCACATTTCAATAGCAGCGCTTTCCCTGACGCAATTTTGTTCTTCAACAAACAAATATGCAATAGCCAAAACTAATGCACTCCTCTCTAAGTGGATCACTGTGCTTGAGCAGCAAGAAAATATGGCATGCAGCACACAGATCAGAGAATGCATGTCTTCCAACACTGTACTAAAAGAAAGTTGGCATCTCATATGCAAAAAAACATTCGAGCTAAAAAATGGTTATTGTTGGGACACCACCATGAAATGTGGGGCACGGCACCCTGTTAGAGTTTGTGATAAGGAGAAATTTAGTGGATATTAGTAAATTATGCATGGCCTAAGATTGCCTCTCAAGCTATCAATGTCTATTTTTTTGGATTTTCCTTTTGAGGACTTCCTAGTAATGGGTTTTGCAAAATGGTGAGAAATTAAACCTTAAGCGATGTTTTAACTAGATTTTTTAGAGAACTTATTTACATGACGGGTTATTGGTTTAAGGTTCATGGGGTGTTTAACCGTCCACAAGGGTTGCATTCTTGCTGTGTTTTGGCCCACCTACTGCATGAGCTCAAAGGGATGGACCGGGTGCAAGTCCCTGGTGATTTGGTGGAATACATACTGCTCGTACTTTCCACCTTAGTCTGATCTTTGCAGTGAAGCCCTCGAAGTATCATCTTTGTTAAAGCACTTCTTAAAAAATTACTTGTTTTCAGGATACTCCCTTCTTATCCAAATGGAAGCATGTCCTTTTACGGACAGTAAACCCTCCCACCCTTCCAGGGTTGCTGGTAACTCTCCAATATCATTTCAATTATCTGCTCGAAGGCCCAATTGATATAGTCATTATTTGGCACAAGGCTCAAGATCATTAGCCACATGCTGTACTCCACGCATGGGAGCAACTGACTGTGAGGATTGGAGAGTGGTCTTGCAATAATAACAAAAGGTACCAGTGGAAATAAAGGTTGGAGAGAATATAAAGAATGCTCACTTCATCCAATATAGTAAATGGGATCAAATAAGATGATAATGTGGAATGGAAGACAATGAGAACCAGGAGGGGTTTGCATGGCATCAAAATAAGATTTTTTTGTTTAAGGGTCAAATGCCAAGCATACAAGCTTCATCAATAATTGGCAACAACAAAAACAAAATTCTATGATAATGTGCACCCACCAAAGACAAGCTAGTAAGGACATGTTATTCTACACTAGTGTGAAAATTGATGCAGGTAAAAACAACAAAGATTAGCATAGCATACCTTCTGTGGGGCGAGTCTGTCTGTAAATTTAAAAACAATTAAAATAATTAGAACTAAAACGCAGATTATTTCCACAATAACATGTAAAAAGTCACATGTTTGTACCATCAAAAGCTTGTTGATATCAATCTTCAGACAGGAATATACAGTGTTGAATAAATTTTATTATCTTAAAAATAACATGTATTGCAAAAACTGGGAACACGCATATAAATCTATTGAGGTTTGCCAAATCTTGAAGTGGTTCAGAACCTACTCTAAAAATCTTCATGAAGCTTATTGAACTATGTATGACATTATTTAATTAGTCTAACACTGGTGACAAACCAGTATTGATCAAACCATCAAGATTAAAAAAGAAAAATAAGAGCAAGCTTAACTTGCAAGTACCTGCATATAATAAGAATACAAAGAAATAGAAACATCTATAACAATTGATGAAAACTCAAAATCTGGAAAGACTATTTCTAGATAGGAACATAATAAAAAACTTATAGAACCTGCATATAACAAGAATATAAAGAAATAGAAACCTCTATAACAATTTATGAAAATTCAAAATCTGGCAAAGCCT
>LPNX011101102.1:237877-257379 GCA_001517045.1 Pseudotsuga menziesii
CACGCAAATGGATCTAAAAGAAGAGGCTTCGAGAAAGCTAATGGAAAATATTAGAACTGTTATATAGGAAAATGACATATCTAATAATAGCCTGTGGAAAGCGGCGCATTATGAACTACATTTAACAATGGGACAATTTGCACGGGTAGTTTAATTAGCATAAAATTGGAAAGGAAATTTTCCCTACCATAATTTCCTAAGAATTCTGTTTAGGATATAAGGGTCTTTTTCATCCCTGTGTAACTCGTGCCTTATGGTGGGACAGAGAACAACACGATTTTAACCCTGGATGGGGCATTGACAGTCCGTCAATCCCACAAACAAACCAACAGACCCGCAGTTTACAAATCTTGTTCTGCTCAAAACATGGTTGCGTTACAATGTTGTGACGACCCCGCAGCGAGAGCCTTGGACTTTTTGGTCAAGATCACCTTAGAGTGATAATTATAGTGTTTTCAATAGAATAATGCCAGTCCTACTCATGCGCTACGGAACAATTCCTGAAGGAACCGCTAGGAATAGTGGTAAAGGAACTTATCACTTTGGTCAAAATGCTTCTGGTAGATAAAGAGCTACTACCCACCCAGTAAGGTCCTTAAATCTATATGCTATCCGGTCCTTAAACCCTAACAAGCACTCGATGCCGGGCAGGAGGGAGTAAGCACTCAATGCCTTCCTTCCATCTGTCTGTAATAAATTACT
The DNA here is from genome assembly GCA_001517045.1 of Pseudotsuga menziesii. Lineage (NCBI taxonomy): Eukaryota > Viridiplantae > Streptophyta > Pinopsida > Pinales > Pinaceae > Pseudotsuga > Pseudotsuga menziesii. The sequence goes on from LPNX011101102.1 coordinate 238,580, forward strand.
GGTTTATGAAACCCTTAATCAGGAAAGGCAAATTCAAGGTGTTTGGGATTATCATACAACGAAATGTAGGCATGAATTTCTATCGCAGAGCGATACAAAATATTCTAAGCTATTCAGGGGTTTCGAAATGAAATTGCGTACCTATGTTTTTGTAGTTCTTTGGCTCTTTGAATCGGAATTCCTGCAACTTCTCTGTGCAAACCCACGCAACTTCTCTGTCCAAACCCATTTATGTAGCAGGGAGGGGCGGTCGCCATGACAAGATGTTCAACCACCTCTAAACCGAGAATAAATGCCAAACCAAGGGAAAAACACTGGTCTTTGACACAGGACGGGCTCTCCAAATATCGCCCACGGCTCTCCAGAACCACCGGACAAGTGCGGTTCTGACAAACTCAACACTCATGGCAAAGCCCATGAACAATGAAAAACGAAACTTCCAGGCGAAATGGGCGCTTCTGACAGACTCAACAGTCACTGCAAAGCTAGAGTTTAATGTTTTTTCTTTCAATCTTGTGCAGGTATGGGAAGAGGTACGATTCAGTCCGCGAGCTTGTCCACAGATTCAATGCTTTCGTGAAGAACGTGGACTTGATCGAATAAATGGTATGGGAAGAGGTACGATTCAGTCCGCGAGCTTGTGCACAGATTCAATGCTTTCGTGAAGAAACAGCATGAAGCTTCCTTATACTTTGGCAACAAATGGTAAATCAAACATGCGGCGGAACCAGCGGATCGAGAAGACCACACGCGGAGGACCACCGGATCGTCAACAAGACACGCGGAGGAGCCGGATTGGGTGCATAGACGACAAAAAGCTACAGTTGTCTTCCGAACTTCTTCGAAAAAAAACGCCTAACGACGTAATTAGATTCTTATATCATGCCTAGCTTGTTGTTATATTAAGGTTGTAGTACCTCACTCACACTCCTTCCGCATTTGTCCTGTCTCTACTTGCTGAATAGTTAGAGCTAAGGTACTTATGGGTGAAGACCACAATGACACCAACAAAGGTATCCATCAACGAGCGCATTTATTAGAGTATTTTTGCAAAATACGTGCGCTGCTTCGCTGCGGGAGAATGGGTTTAATTGGAAAACTTGAAAGGCACTAATTATTGGAGTACACGTTTCTTTTAGACGCGGTCACCAATATGTACTAGGTCTTTATCTTTATGTTGATAACATGTATAAAGCACCCGATCCTTTTTTTTAAAGCTTTGGCATATAACTTAATATATTTAAGAAGTATATTTATCATTCTTAACGAGTGTAAGACATCATTTCTTCGTCATAACCAAATGTCTGAATCAAATTATTGGACATTCCTTCATGCTAACTGAATGTCTAAATCAAATTATTGGACATTTAGTATACAGCTTGGATTCTGATTCTTTTTCTTTTTTTTGAGTGTTCCATGTATAATATTATTTGAAATATGCCTTATGGAATACATTATTAATGTTATATAGTATATAAATTATTCTGTTTGAAACGTGACTTTTTATGTACCAAAATTTATTTATATATATTTTTAAGTAGAAAAATGTTGAGTATATTAGTATTGGTTGTAATTTAATTTTTATTTAAGAGGATTTGTCTACATCGAGTTTTATAATAGATCACTTGTAGGATTTGAATACAAGTAAAATGGAGAGCATTATTTTTTCAATCGTCTTTATTAAGTTTAATTAACATATTTATAATAATATATTTTAGATATAAAATTGTAAAATTTGAATATGAGTGAGAAAAATAATATATATTGGTTTAAATTAAATTAAATTAAATTATTTTATTATAATAATATTATTTAATTGAAAATGAAATTTTAAAAGTATATATTTAAAATATGTTAATTTTTTTAATTATTTTTTTTTTGTTGGTAAAGTGGTGGAACTCCTCTCATTAGTAGGCTTGGGCAGGAACTCTTAACATGGTTGAATTTATGGTTGAATTTTTTGGTATCAGTGATTTTTTTTAATTAACTTATTATAATAATATTATTTAATTAAAAAACAAAATTGTAAAAGTATTTTTTTAAATATGTTAATTATTTTTTGAATACACTATAAGAAAAAAAACAAGAATTTTACACATATAACTATAATTAAATATTACGAAAAATTTAAAAATACTTTCACTCAATCACAAACCATGACTTTGTTATGTGTTCTTCTGCTTGGAAGTCAATTGAATGTTTAGACTTGTCAAACCTCTTTGTCATAGAGTATGAACTTGTTAATTTATGATGTTGACATTTATCAAACCTTTTTCTCTTAGGAGGTTGTGTGAATTTCAATGTTGAGATTTAATTCAATGTTTAGACTTGTCAAACCTCTTTGTCATATAGTATGAACTTGTTAATTTATAATGTTGAGATTTATCAAACCTTTTTGTCTTGTTTTAGGAGGTTGTGTGTATTTCAATGTTGAGATTTAGTAATATTTTTTTGTTTGATTTTACATTTTGTGTGTATTCTATATAATTCTATATAAAGTTAATATTTAAAATGAAAATGTTGATATTAACCTATTTTAATGGAACTTTAAAAAAAACTAAGAATAAAACATAGTTAGAGAGACTTAGACGATTTGTTGGATCTTACATTCTTTCTGTATCCCATATAATTATATAAGATAGTATTTGAAGTGAAAATATTGACATTATTAAGAAGTAACATATTTTAGTGAAACTTTTATTAATGTAAAGTTTTTTAGGAATATAACTTAGTTGAAGAGGATAATACTCTATTCCTATTTTTTTTCACACTGAAAAGACAGTTTTATTATAAAACCGTGTCATAAAAGCTACACCACTTAGTTACATAGAGCAATATAATAACGGAAGCATCATAAAGTCTGGTTGATTCTTACAGGAACAACATAATTACATGAAAACAGTAGTAAGATGAGAGTAGGTAGGTTATCAATTAACATATAAGTAGCTGAAAAAAACTAAAGAGGAAATACAGTTGTGCTATTCCTAATTATATAACATGTGGCAACACTTAACTAAATTGTAGAAAAAATTTAAACCCTTCGCAATATCAATACAATACCTAATCACAACTTAACTCACTAACATTAAACATTCTTAACTAACTTAGAATTTAAATGTTTTATGATTTTAATGTCTTTTTACTGGTCATCATTGGAATTTAAGTAGAAAATCTTTATTAAAACCACAATTAATATTTACAATCAAAATGATTCCTACAAGATTTCAAGAAAAATAATGATTTCCCTTTTTACGATTCCATACAACTAAAATATAGATATTTCATCATACATGTACATTGCTACAATGTCTATACACAAATTTATAATAAAAAACAAAGAAAAAAACAAAAACCACTCACTTTAAACATGTACATTATTCCAAATTATCCACTACATAACACCACTCTGCTTTATAGAAAAATAGTTAAAGATCTTATCCTCAACCATTACTCATTAGACCACCTCAAGCTCAACATGATTCCATAACATAAACCAATAAGCCAACCCTTTTTCACTTTATTACTAGTCCATGGACCACCTCAAGCTCAACTTGATTGCATAATTTAATACACTAACCCTTTCTCACTCTATTAGAATCAATTGTCTTCATATTGAACCAGAAGCAAACTTTAGCAACACTCTTAAGAAATACTCAAAAACTCACTTTAAGCATAATGTGCATTATTCCAAATTATCCACTACATAACACCACTATACTTTATAGAAACACACTTAAAGATCTTATCCTCAACCATTAGTCCTTGGACCACCTCAAACTCAACATGACTAACCCTTTCTTACTAAACCTTAGCATCATTCTTAAAACTTACTTTACAACAATAAATGTTTTTTAATTTATTCAATCATTAATTATTTTTAGATAACTAATATTTTTTTTTTTCTGGTTATATTAGCACAACCACTTAATTTGGCGGTTGAACACGGATAGGCTACAAGTAGTGTCACAAGTAATAAGTTATCTGCTATTTGTTGTTTGCCATGAAGCTCCTTGTCCATGCATCAACTACAAGTTACTTGTACTATTTTTTTTTTTATAATTGTTTATTTCAAATTTTGATCAAATATCATAAAATCAATGTGGATAGTACACTTGTATCATCCTCATGCAATCTAGGAAAAGCATAGATACTAGTCCACCCCAATTCTATGATATAAACACCTATTAGTGTAATTATTTTTTATAAAATTTTGCCTTAAATCTAATTAAAAAGTAAGAAGAATTATTAAAATTGTATTTATGAGTTATTGAAATTGCAATGTGATAATATTAATAATTAAAAAAATCTAAATCATCTAACATTTAAACTAATACTAAACCACAAGAAAAAAATTTAACTTAAAATAATTAATTAAAAAACATATATCTATTATAAACTTATGCAATTTAAATATCAAATAATTTTCATTTATTTGTATATAACTTTTTTGTTAACCACTAATAGATTTAAATTTAATATAAATATATATTCTAATATTTAATAAATTTAAAATTAATATTAATATACTCTAATATCTAATCAATTTAAAATTAATATAAATATACTCCTATCAAACTAATATCATTATATCTTATATCTCATAACTAATTTAAAAAAACAATTAAAATCAATATAAATATACTTCTATTACACTAATATCATTATATCTTATATTTCACAACTAATTTTAAAAATTCTTTTCAATTTAAGAAAGTATAATTATATCTTATATCTCACAATTTATTTCATATCTAAGAAAGTATATTATATATTATATCTTACAACTAGTTTTAAAAATTCTTTTCATATCTAAAATACTTTCGATAACCATTAATAAATTTAAGAGTATAACTATACTCATATCAAACTAATATCCTAGATCTCACAACTAAATTTAAATATTCCTTCCAAATTATTGTCAGCAATATAAGCTTTAAAATGATTTAATATATGAAAAAAGAATAATAGATAGACTTTCAACATCATATCCACACCTTTAAAATAAAATCACAAAATCAAGAAATAAATTCTTAGAAAACATTCGTCACTGCAACATAAGAGATCTAAATCCGGAAAGCTTCTCGTTATGCATTTGGGAAGAAAGCACGTTTATCGGGATTCGGAGAGAAACCATTGACAAAATATTCACCTCTCTTCACGATTCATTCACACTTCCGCGATTCATTCACACTATCTAAAGTAGTTTGGGCTGTGGCGGAAAAATGGTACTTGATTGATAGAGAGTAATTTTTAAAAATTTCTATTTTTTTTGGTTAAAAATCTTTGTAGGTGTAAGTCGAAGCCTGTGATACTTGTATGGTGTTTTTGGGCACTCTCGAACATAGTTTCAGATTCTGTATGGATAATTGTTACACATCTGTAAATGGATATATTGTTTAGGATTTCTTGAGCTTTGTTTGCAAAATGGGCGCTGGTTATATATTTTATTTACACATTTAAAAAAAATAATGTAGGCTTAATAATCTCAATGCTGTTATATGATTACTTTTAGTAAGATTTAAAACTGCTTTTGATTGGCTAAGAGCTTAGCTTTCTAGAATGTAAGGAAACATGTATGGAAGTCTGCCCCATAGGGACCACCCTTAGGTTATTTCAAGTGGCCTGTAGAGATGGAATTTTACCCATAATTCCTGCAATTTGACGAGAAAAGTGCCTGTCACTAGGTAATTTTCTCATCAAATATAGTCAAAAGATCCAAAAGGATGTCATCAATCTTCTTTAAAATCCTTAAAAGAATAGGTTATAGAGTTGTGAAAACCTTTAACAAGTGATGAGTTAACTCCCATTTGCTGATACCAGCTACTGATGGTTGTTCTCACTGCAATTTGACAACACAATTTGACAACGAAGCTATGACAGGTTTTGCCATTTTAAGAATTTAATCAAAACATCATTCTTTTATACTAAGAATTTTACTTATCAGCAGCTTTGGACCACTACACCCCAAAGTCGCATAGGAAGTGTTTTCTCCCTTTTAAACGGAGCCTTTTATCCATTTTTTTTAGGAAACATGAAAAATTGTAAGTAAGATTATCAAGCCATTGCCATTTATAAATTTCCAAGAAAAGCAAGCTCCTAAATCATTTCAGACCCTCCTTCATAGTGGTACTCGGGTGCTTCTTACAGAATGTTTATTACCTAAAATCTGTTTACATTGAAATAACAATATTACAGAATGTTTATTATATAAAATTTGTTTGGAGAGAAATAACAGTATCTCTGTGAACAGTATCTGAGCAGATTTCTACTTCTGTCAAATGGCTTTGACTTTTTTGAGTTTTTATATGTGAAGTCTAACAGTCAAAGTTAAATTGTAGTTAGTTAAAGAGAAAAAATTTTAAATCATACTCCAACAGTAAAGGGCCATTTAACTATTAAAAGAATTATGTGGAGTGGACAAGGTTCATCATGCTAGAACCTCTAAATTCGCTATAATTAGTACACTTGTTTTATCCTTAGGGCATTCATGGCTCAATCTCTCAAGTCACATGTAACATAATGAATCTATAAGTATAGAAAAAAATTCTAACTGCTTAGTATTTTTTACAGCACAAACCAAGCCATTCATACATAAGTGTAGAGCAACAGAAAAAAAACTATATTTAAAGCTCATAAACAAATATCTGTGAACCTCCTATGAACACTGTAAGTACTGTGGTAAAGACAAACCGCTTCTGTGGAGAATTTACTATGACAAAAGTACAAAACAAAAGCCATGAGACCTTTGCAACCCATGATATAGTAGCAAGGAGTAAGAACCAATATTGCTCCAGGTCATTAGGGGCCATTTCCAGGCTCAACTACGAACCCTACACCATGTAACATTTGGTGTTAAACTTTTAAAAGCTTTCTTAACCAAGCTATCAAAATGACAAACATAAGGCTCAACTATGAACCCTGCACCATCTAACATTTGGTGTTAAACTTTTAAAATCTCTCTTAATCAAGCTATCAAAATGACAGGCCTAATGAGACTGGGCACCTTACTGATACTAGGTACCTTAAAAACTGATAAGAGGTACCTTGAAATAGATAAAACTAATGGCATGGGTACCTTGTAAAAAGGACAAAACAAGAACCAAACTAGTGATAATGGATCACTTCTGAAAGATAACACTGTCATGATAATGGATACCTTTTGAAAGATAACCTACACCATCTAACATTTGGTGTTAAACTTTTAAAATCTCTCTTAATCAAGCTATCAAAATGACAAGCCTAATGAAACTGAGTACCTTATTGATACTAGGTACCTTGAAAACTGATAAGATGTACCTTGAAATAGATAAAACTAATGGCATGGGTACCTTGTAAAAAGGCCAAAACAAGAGCCAAACTAATGATAATGGATCACTTCTGAAAGATAACACTATCATGATAATGGATACCTTCTGAATGATAACACAAGCATACCAAGGAGGTCCCCTCTTGAAGATTTGATAAAGCCCCTTTTGAAATGTTATGTGATTGAATGCCCCTGTGAGAATTTTCTTGAGAAGACCTTTTCTCATAAGACAAATTGCACCAACCACGCTCTTTGACTGGCCCTGTGATGCTTAAATAGTATTGTATTGAATAAGCAATAAACAGCTTGATAAAACAAAGACTGCTCCTACAATTATAGTTTGACCAGTCATAAGATAAGTGTTTGGGGCTAAACCATGGTCCATGTATAAGCTTAAGCATATTCATTCACTCTGTAACTTCCTTTGCAATTATGTTGTGTATCTTTATAATCTAACCCAATCCACAATTTAGTCAAAAGAAAATATATGAATTCTATTTAAATCTGAAAGTGGGAATGGGTACTTAAAACTAGATTGGTATGGAAAACCCCTAATTACTGGATTAGGATGGGAAACTCCTAATTACCAACATGTTGTACTGTAATTTAACTTAATTGCTCCTCACTAATTTTTTTTTGTTCATAGCTGACAACCCTATATAACAAAACTGATCAAATTTGTTGAGCATTATATTTAATAACATTCATTTAATGTGTTGGGCATCATATTGGAGTTTTTTACATAGAAAATAAATAGGTACCAAACACATAGCAAATTTTTTTTTAATTTTAAATATGATAGGGGAAGAGGAAGACGTACCGGAATTTAAAAAAAATGGGATCTTCTTAACATGCCCTGTGTCAATCCCATAGCATCTTGTACAAAAATAAATGGCCTAGCCAAAAACATCTAAGATTATTATGATATTTAATGAATCCGATTCCACCAAAAACTACCTATTTAGAACCGTGAATCCAAAAGTTAAATTGATGTTACCCAAACTACCTATTTACAACCAAGGCTACCCAAAAATGTGGACAAAATGTAAGTAACCAGTTAAAGAAATTTATAATCAGTCAGAGACATGATATTGAACATCATTAAAACAAACAGTGCCGCATGTATTTAAATTTTAAACTAGCTTCACCTAATCCTGAATGATTTCCATCTGAAAAAAATGGTTGTATTTAAAATTAATATCAAAAGACATAAAGGCATTTTAAGATGTGCCAAAATTAAATTTATTTTTCCTTTCGGATGACAGGAAACTCAGAATATTACCTGGGACAATTTTTTATCACTTAAGGGATAGATTGAGCTTCAATTTCCATTGCCTCATTTGAATGCACTCCAAGCTGCCATTGGTCTTTTGGTGAAGCCATGGGATGATCATGAATATGAAATCAAGAACATAGAAAGTGAAGAAAAAAATGTGGTGCACCTGAAAAAACCAGAGAAATATACAATCCAACCAAATTTTTCAATGCTTAGGATCAACCCATAAACTTTGTAATGCTTAGGATCAGCCCATAAATTTTGTAGATGACTGAAATGCCATTTTCATTTCCGAAAATGAGCACAAATTTCCCTCTTCATTGTTGTAGTTGACTCAGGACTGTGGTTGTTGTACCCTTCTATTTTCAATTCTTCTTGATTGTTGTTATTTACTAAAAAGTGCCCATAAACGCCTAGAATATGCCCGAGATTGACTCTTAAGAATGTTTAAAGCCTCCTTACTGCTGTAATGATGCAAAAATCTTCAGATTGTCCTTAGACTGTTTAGATGCTTCCCAACTTCATGGATGAGGGTTGTTTGATGATGAAAATAGACCCATATCTGCAAGAGGATTGTTGTAGGTCATCCAGACTACTCTCAACAGTTCATACCACCAAATCCTTAATAGGTACACTCAAAACCATCCGTATCCAAATCAACTAAGATATCATGACAAATCATCCCTAGGGTTTGATCATCATCACATGTGGACACTTATACGAAATGGGGTAACAGTACCTACCTTTTTGCTCTTGGTGGAATTGTGTTTCTCACTCCCCATGCCCGATTTTGTACTTGCTTATCCTATTTTACACATGTTTAATTTGAATCCTGTGATCTTTAATACTTGATCGGTGCATATGCTTAGGATACGAGGATCTATGATGTTGATTAATTGTTTTAACATATGAACAACTGAGTTGGCCCCTTGTATCATTTCCTCGATGATTTAGTGAAACCCAACTATGCTAATCTATATCAGGGAACCTTTGCAAATAAATATGGGTGTGAGGAAAATACTTTTCAAAGATTCAAATTCCAATTAAATTATCACTGAATCCCTCAAGCCCTCTTGAGCTAAGAGCTAAAGCCCTCGTCTATCACCAAAGTAATATTCAAAGTTCAAACAATTCAAAAGTTGGGCCTTCGGCCTTCCTTGGTTAAAAATTTTCAATCTTTGGTAAAAATCAATCATTCCATTTGGATTAAAATCACTAATTACAATGCAAAACACAGCACATTCCTAGAAGATGCAACCTTTAAAATTATTGAAATGAAAGTAAATCTGTGACATAGGTCTTAGATGCAGAGTTGTAGGCTGCAGTAAATTACATGCTTTGAAAATGCAAAAGACATAACACATTCCAAGAAGTTGCAACCTTTAAAATTAGTGAAATGAAAGTAAATCCGTGACATAGGTCTTAGATGTAGAGCTGTAGGCTGCAGTAAATTACATACTTTGAATCTCAGGTAGTGCATGGGATCACAAACCTTGGAGTTTAGTTGGTTGTGGTAAAATGCAAGAAGCTACAAAATCTTCATCTCTCTTACTTATAGACCTTTGTGCCTGACAAAGTGCCTTTAAGTTTTTGTGTGCATGTTAGAGAGAGGCACTTCAATGCAAATGCAATATGAAGATATTTTGCTCTCAAGTGGTGACCTTTGTTTAAAAGCACAGTTCTTTGGTGTTACTATGGATGTTGCAGATGGGAATAATCTAGGCATTCTTATGTAAAAGAGAGCAATCAAGCCTAGAAATTTTGTAGGCATAAAAAGCTCTACATTGCATATATTTTCTATATGGAAGTTTATTGAATTTTGCTTGACCGTGAGAGTTATGTTAACACAATTGAGTAGTATCATTTTGAAACAGCAACAACCACAACCACAGTTTAAGTGACTACATTTCTTCTATATACAATGACTTGCAGGTACACGTGCATAGAATGCATCTACAAAATGTTATAAATGGCATTTGCTGCTGACTTTGCTGGGCCCAGACAGTGGTAAAATGGATATGAAGCTATACTAGGTTGCTACTTTCCATTTGTATGTTCACAGACGGTGTTAGTATTAAACCCCAAAAGGATTATCAAATGGGCTCAAATTTAACAACAACACTAACATCAAATATCTATGAGCTAGAAGACACAAGAAAAACATATCACATAATAAAAATCAGCACAATGTTTAAACAAATCTAACTGGAAACCAAAAAACCAGTTACCCTCTACAAGACTCAATAAAACCCTAAAATATCTTTTCAAATAATGCTACAAAACCACTTACCAACTTAAACAACACTTCCTTAAAACCTAAGATCAGAAACCCAATTAATGTAAGATCAAATAAATAATACGTTCAGTTAAACAACACACAATCACACATCAAATTTTACTATCAAACTATTTTCTCCAAAATCAAAATCTGTTCTCAACCAAATTCCTCAGCACTCTTCAATTTTTCTGCTGAAACCAACACTCTACAAATTTTCTGCTAGAACCTACTCTCAAATCTCAGTACATGTACTCAAAGTCAATAGAACAAGTTACAATCATGATCAACTATGATACATATACTTAAAAAACTCCAATCTTTCCAGGCTCAAAACTATTCCAAAACAGCGATGATACATAAATTTACAAAATTTCAATCTTTCCAGATTCAAAACTATTCCAAAATGCACAATAGGTATGATACATATTTGACAAAACCCAACACAAACACTGCATATAATTGAAAATAAGCCCCACGCAAACAAAATCATGAACAAAACTACAAGCAAAAACTAGATAAACAATCATTCTGACATGTACGTGTATATACCTGTGGCCAATCGGTAGAATCCATGCAGATTTGAACAGCGCTGAGCATCATTATTCTGTAAACCAAGTACTCTAAACTCACCTACTTCTCCACAACCACACTACTACATATTATGATAAACAAATACCAACCTTATAATCTCATATAAAGACCACTCAGAACACATAAATTGCAGAGGAAAAGATCAAAAGAAATGATGGAGGCGACTGGGGTGGAACCCGTGACCGTTGAGCAGTAGCAGCAAAGACAGTGCGAGGGAGATAATTGGTTGTGCAAAATACTAAAAATGCTATGCAATGGATCTCCAACGTGCCTCCTCCAACACTGCTATGCACCAAAGAAACCCACCACAAACCCACGACTAGAAAATAGTGAAAAAACGCCCTCAGTTATCCAGAAAACAGGATGGTGAAAACCCAAGGACCAACACTACTACGCACCAGAAAAAATGACCTCATTTTCCAGAAAACACGATGGAGAAAACCCAAGGACCAACACTGCTACGATTTGAAAAAACCACGAAAAAACATCCTCGTTTTCTAGAAAACAGGACGGAGAAAACCCAGAAAAACGATGGAGAAAACCACACGAAAACCCTATGCAGCATACAAAGGGTGCACCTAGGCTTATGGTGGAGCACTAGTGGTGAATGGTGGTGAAGGGCGTGGGAAGAAATTTGGAATAAAATAACCCCAAACATATTGGATATTTATATAATTTAAAAAAAAAAAAACCCTTTTTACCCCTAATATACCACCAATATATTGAATTTTAATTTTTAATTTTTAACCACCCCAATATGAATGGACATGATATCATATTGGTCCCTAGGTGATGCCCTCATGGTATTGGCCCATGGTATTGTTGTGATGTAATCCTATAAATACTTGAGTCTAATAATGAGAAGGAAATCAATATGTCAATTGTGTGTTCCACCATCTTCTTCTTCTTGTCTTTAATATTTAACATGGTATCAAAGCATATGGGTTGATCCATTCCTTTTGTATTGGGTAATATTTTCACATAGTGGAAAGCACACACACACAAACACACGTAGGTTGTGATCGATGCCAGAACACATCGAAGAATTGGGTATATTTTTTAGTTTTCTTCTCTCTTGGATCAATGACACACCCTTCCTAAAGGAAAAGAGTGTCAGTGACCCACTAATGCACCTTTCTTGAAGAAAAAGTGTGTCAGTGGTGCACCTTATCTGGAGAGAAAGTGCGTCCCTGGTGCACCTTGCATGAAGGAAAAGAGTGTCACTAACACCACTGGCACACCTTGTCCAAAGGAAAAGTGCGTCGATGACACACCTTGTCTTAAGGAAAACAGCGTTGGTGACACACCTTGTCCAGAGGAAAAGTGCTTCAGCCAATCTTCACTTACACGCTTTTTTACTGTTGCACCCTTCTCATGCCTTATGCTAGCTATATAAGGAGCATCACTGCATTAATGGACCATATCTTGTATTAGATCTCTAGATCCTTTTTTATCGATCCGATAGTCATAAGAAGATGGCTACTACCAGCACAAGCACCTCGAATTTGAAGAAGATATCTAGACCTATACTGGCAGGTACCAACTATGAGTTTTGGTCTATTAAGATGAAGACATTTCTCAAGCTCAACAAATGTTGGGATACGGTTTAAATTGAGTTCAAAGAACTTGATAGAAATGCTCCGACCATAGTGAGTAATGCCTAGAAGAATGTCGTAGAATCTCACCAAGACCAAGATCTCACAGCCAAATGGCTGATCCAAAGCTACATTGAGGAGTCCATTTTCCCATGGATCTCAGAAGCGACCATTGCACATCAAGCTTGGAATCTTCTTGCATCCGCCTACAAAGGAACAAATCGAGTAAAAATGGTAATATTGCAAACCCTTCGACTTTAGTTTGAAATTTTGAAAATTAAGGAAACATAAATTGTAGATCAGTTTATGACTAGGGTTTCAGGCATTGCAACCCAATTTCAAACCTATGGCAAACCTCTAGAATAGAAGGTATTTGTTCATATGATTATAAGGTGTCTCACCAAGAAATTTACTATGGTAGTCACTGCCATAGAAGAAACAAAAGATTTGTTTCAGTTCACCCTAGAAGAATTGACTGGATCCCTTCTATCTCATGAAGCTTGACTCAATCAAGAAGAAGAGTCATTGACCAATCCTTTCAGCAACAAGCTTACCTCAACATAGGTTGAGGAAGAGGAGGACGAGGTAGATGAAGAAGATGCCAAGGGCCTCCTCATACAGAGGATAGAACCAGTCATGAAATTTTTTATCACTCATAGCACTCTCACAACTCTCAAGGTCGGAGGGGAAGATGCAAGAGATGGACCAATAAGTCCAATATTTAGTGTAACTATAGCAAGAAGTATGGCCACTATGAACGAGAATGAAAAAATAAGCAAGAATACCATAACAGTGGCAAAGCCAATGTCTCCATAGAAGAAAAAGGCTCATCATAGGTTATGTTCCTCTCCTATCAAGCAACTAAAGAACATTCGAGCTCAAATTTATGGCTACTAGATAGCTGTTACAACAATCACATGAAAGGTAACAAGTCACTATTCTCTAGTTTGGATTCCTCTGTTATCACAAATATCAAGCTAGGAGATGACTTTCTGGTTCTAGCAAAAGGCAAAGGTATTGTTCATGTATTTACAAAGCAAAATGAAAAAAAGTTTATTACCACATCTAAATGTCACTATGATCAGTATAGGTCAATTACTTGAGAATAATTATTATCTTCGATTTTTATATGCATACCGTGTTATTTATGATAAACCCCCCCAGTAGGAGACTCATAGCTAAAGTTGAAATGACCAAGAACATAATATTTCCTCTCAATCTCAGAAGTGCCAACCTTCCACAGTCTGTAGCCCGTAATGTTTCTAGTCTAGATGAAATATGGTTATGGCACTATAGATTCGATCATCTTCCTTTCAAGAGTCTCAATCTCCTGCACAAACAATCCATGGTTAAGGGATTACCAGTTATACATGAATAATCTAGCTCCTATGAGGATTGTATCATTGGGAAACATCAAAGGGACAACTTCCCCACTTCCATATCTCGAGCTAAAGAACATATTGAAATAGTTCATATAGACCTCTCTGGAGCCATGCAAACCCATTCCACAGGAGGTAGCTTTTATTTTCTGACATTTATTTATGATTTTAGCAGGAAAATATGGGTTTATTTCCTCAAGAACAAATCAAAAACCTTCTCCAAGTTCAAAGAGTTCAAGGCCTTGACTAAGAAGCAGTATTGCAAGTTCATTAAAGTGCTCATATCAAATGGTGGAGATAAATATGATTCGCATGAGTTTACATATTTATGCAAGCAACATGGCATCCCGAGATAGTTCACCACTAGATACACTCCATAACAAAATGGAGTTGTTGAATGAAAGAATCATACCATCATGAACATGGATCGTAGCATGTTGTCACACAAGAAGCTATCATATGAGTATTGGGATGAAGTTGTTGCATGCTCAATCTACTTGCTCATCAGATCACCCATGGTGAGTGTCCATGAAAAGATTCTTCAAGAAGCATGGAGTGGCACTAAGACTAGTGTTTCTCATCTAAGAATTTTGGTTATGTTTCATTTTCTCATGTATCTGATGAACTTAGAAGAAAGCTGGATAAGAAGAGTAAGCGATGCATTTTTACTAGTTACAGTGAACAACACAAGGCTTACAAGTTGTATAATCTTGTCACCAAAAATATTGTGGTGAGCAGAGATGTGACTCATTCCTTGAAGACAAACGCTGGAGTGATCCTTCAGAAATACAACAAAAAGAAAGTTTAGATCTATCGGATTTACCTATCAAACTTCTAATATTGGAAGTACAACAGCAAGAAGAAACACCAACAGACAATCCATCTCAGAACCAGAAAGCTAGAAGTTTGAGAGAGTTATATGAGTAAACTCTTGTTATTGATGAGAAAATTCAGTATGCTCCTTTTTCCTGTCAGCCCACATATTTTGATGAAGCACTAAAGGATGCATAGTGGGTACAAGCAATGAATGAATAGATTGATTCTATTGAGAAAACCAGACTTGGGATCTTGTTGATATCCCTGTAGACAAAACCTGTATTGGAGTCAAATGGGTCTATAAGACCAAACTGAATGAAAAATGAGAGCTTGAAAAACACAAGGCAAGATTGGTTTCCAAAGAATATGCACAATAGTATGGTGTATATTATGATGAAACCTTTTCTCATGTAGCAAGGATGGATACCATCAGAGCTATACTTTCCATTGCGGTACAAAATCAGTGGTATGTTTATCAAATGGACGTGGAATCTTCCTTTCTCAATGGTATTCTTAAATAAGAAGTTTATGTGGACCAACCACCTAGATATACTATCAAATCTCATGAACAAAAAGTGTTTAAGCAGAAAAATGCCTTGTATGGTCTAAAACAAACTCCATGAGCTTGGTACAGTAGGATTGACTCCTATCTCATCAACAATGGGTTCAACAGAAGTGTAAGTTTTAAACCTGTGTAGAGAAGCAAAGCATACAGATTCTTTTAAGCAAAATAGAGATCACAACACATCATTCACACATAAACACAGAGATTTACCCTGGAAACCCTTAACCGGGAAAACCAGAAAAACCTTGGAGCCACACCTCCTATTTTCTCTTCATTACATTATGAAATCCTCACAATACAAAATATAGGTATTCCGCAACATCCAAATACCCTAATCCGTTAACTCGGATTATAAAAAGACTCCAATCCCTTAACCGGGATTAAGTTACATATTTTTAGACAAATTCTAAAAATAGCCACAAACAACTATAAATAGCCTACGGCCTGTTTCCGTCGAAGCTGGCTTTGGGATCGCCGAGCTGCAGCGCTGACGTTCGCACCTCCCCTCCATACGCACATGCAAAGGATATAACATATACCCAACAAGAAGCAACAATGAGCCCACTTAGTATGTAAAAATATATCATCAAGGTAGCATGTCGATTGTATTACTTTATGTTGATGACATGATTTACACTGGTAATTTAATGCTTGAAGAATTTAGGACATTCATGAAAAATGAATTTGAAATAACTTGTCTAGCTCTGATGAAGTACTTCCTTGGTTTAGAAGTTACTCAAATTGATCGAGGTATTTTCATTTGTCAGCATAAGTATGCTACTAATATTTTATAGAGATTTGGAATGGATAAGTGTAAACCAACAGAAGCCTGCATTTCTCTAGGCACCAAGTTAACAAAGAATGATGATGGACCAACATTAAATTCTACACTCTATAAAAGAATAGTAGGTAGTTTAATGTATTTGACTGCAACTAGACCTGATTTGATGTATGTTATCATTCTTATTTCCAAATTTATGGAGTCTCCCAAAGACTGTCACTGGAAAGTTGGAAAAAGCATTTAGAGATATGTTGTAGGCACACTTGGATATGGCCTCTGGTAGACTCATACCCCAGACAATACTCTCACAGGGTACAATAACAATGAATTTGTAGGTAGTGTTGAAGATAGGAAAAGTGCATTTGGTTATGCTTTTCATTTGGGTACAAATCTGATCTCTTGGGCATCTCAGAAACAACGTATGTAGCAGCCACCACATCAGCTTGCCATGTGGTTTGTCTAAGAAGACTTTTAAAGGATATGGGACACACTAAAAAGGATCCAACTTCTATTTTCTGTGATAATAGCTCTACAATATGGTTGTACAAACATAATGTATTTCATAGAAAAAGAGAACACATTGGCACTCGCTATCATTTCATTTGTGAGTTAGTCAATGATGGACAAATTTCTTTATAGTTTTGTGGCTTTAAGGAGTAGTTGGATGATATGTTCACCAAACCATTGGGAACAACTACATTTTAATATCAGAGAGAGCACTTAGGAATTGACAGTGTTGAAGATATTCTACCAGTTGAGATTAAGGGGGTGTGTTAAGAAACATTAGAGGAAATTTGGGGCCTAAAATGGGCCTTATAAGAAAACGTGCCAAAATAAGTTTTTGTGAGTTGGAATTCAAGAACCAATATAATTTCAATAAAATAAGTCAACCATAATGGTTGAATTGACATATTTGTCATTAAAAAAAAACTACTTTTTTTGTTCGTATTTTTGACATATCTCATTGTGTTTTTACTCAAATTTCGACCGGGAGAGCTCGTTGGATGCGGAATTTGATTCCGCATCCAACAAGTACCCACAATGCATACTTTTGATGGACCCCGCTACCCCAAAAACAAGAAATACCTGAAAAAATGTGATGATGACATCTAAGATGTTTTCTTATTCAAAATGGTGAAGTGTATATAGAATGTAGACAATAATGGTGGTGCAAGATTGTCAAATACTAGCTTCGTGTTCACAGCAATTAAAGACCATCATTATATGTCTTTGCCCGAGGGACATAATAATATTCATCTAGTACCATAATATATTTCACGGCAATTATAAGACCATCACTATATGCCTTTGCCCGAGGGAAATAATAATGTTCATCTAGTACCATCACTATAAGACCATCACTATATGTCTTTGCCCGAGGGAAATAATAATGTTGGATCTTAAGAAAAAAATTAAGAAATTACTTGGATTTTTTGAGAATTTTATTTCTATGCTCAAAAAACTTGAAGAAAAGCATTCTTATGTCATTATAATTTTGCTAAGTTAAAAGTTATGAATATCCTTGTTTTAATAAATATTTTGAAATTGATATATAATGTGGGTGTAAGTAAGGTAATCTAAGAGGAAGTAATTTGTATACTCAACTTTCTTAGTCTCACAAAGATGACAAGTTTTATCTATCCATGTTGCTTTAGGAATTTTCCAATGCCCAGCTTCACTATGGAGCTCATGAGAGTTCATTATTATTTTAGCAATCTTGATTTTCTTCTTTACACTAGTTAATTTAGCAAATAGATATTATTGATACTCAAGAATGGGATTAATCACCTCCTTATAATATCTTAACTTTCTCTTATCTTCTAATTCTTTATCGCACCATAGTTTCTTCTTAAAATTAGATGTAAAAATATATATTTTTATTTTATTGATATTCTATAGTGTGGCATCTTCCTTAAAACCCCAATGATTGAGCCAAGAGTTGACATCTTTGTGCAAACCCCGCTTGAGCCACAAATGGTTTAGAATAGAATTTAGAGAAATATTAGGAATCTTCTCGTCATCCATGTTAGATCCCTTGTGCTTATACATTAGGTACGTAGTGATAGGCATGCTCTCAATGAGGGATAAATATGTTTATCTAAGGAGGACAGGATATGTGTTACGGAGAGAAATTCCTATGGCTTGGGGTACCACAACAGACAGCTAGACTCCAGAAATCAATCTTCTCCAATATGCAATAGAAATAAACAATC
>LPNX011101102.1:257653-290507 GCA_001517045.1 Pseudotsuga menziesii
AATATGGTGTATTTCTTTTAATTTTAAGAATATAGGTTATCAAAAGTTTATGGATTTTATCTATCCTTATCCAAGATTCTCTAGAGATGTTGCACCTACAAACCTCATAACCATATAAGATAATAAGAGTGACAAGAGTCTCAAAGTGAAATTTATTTTTATCTCATGGTAGAAGGTGACCTACTAATTTACAATTGTTTTCAACACCAAAATAAACTTTACACCCACCTATCCTTTCTCAATGCTATAGTTCTAATTAATCTTGTGATGAAAATCAGTTATGAGATATTTGTAGGAAGTTACTTCTTCCAAGCTATTTTTCCATATGCAAACCTATCGTAAGTGATTTTTTTGGATTTGATTATCACAAACTTTGTTTTGTCAATTTTAACAGTTATACCTCTACTAGAACATAAATCTTTTACAATTCTTAATTTTTTGTTGAGATCGGAGGGACATCCTCCCATATGAATAATATCATCATCATGGAGAAGAAGGATGATGACTATTCCAACCAAAGTTGTGCCAACACAACATCCTTCTTCTAAACAGCTCTATGATTTGTCGATGTCTATACCAATATGGGTAGGGGACATGTGACAATCTTTCTTAACTCCTATATTACAATTTTTTTCTTTTAACCAATCCTCAGTACTCATAAACTTGGAAATAACATTCTCATACAAGCTTATCACCAGATCTCAGCGAGAAATGAACTTTTAGCTCTTCTAATATTTTCCATAGGTTAATTCTAGGCATCGTGTTAAATGTTTTTCTAAAGTCAGAAAAAACATAGGATATTTTTATTATTATTGTGACATTATTCTATAATGATACTAGGCATTACAAGGTGGTCCATCATTGAATGATGGATTCTAGACTCGACCTACCCTTTACTCATTTTCCCATAACTTCTAGCAATTTGTTTATCTTCTTCTCCAAGATAACCTCATTTAAATTACCGTGATTATATTTCAAGCACATACATGATATATTTAACTCTAAAATAATGTATATTATCATGAAAGTTCTATATTCATTTATTGTAAATATTGATGTATATTTGATGAAACTTTGCTTTATAGCTATTTTTATTGTATATCAATTTAAAATATATATAGTATATGTAAGGTTTTTTTTTATAAAGATGGTAAAACCTATTTTAACTTAGTTGTCAAATTGAGAACCATGATTACTATCTCCTAGTTATAAATGTGAGTTGACTCATTACCCTTATTTATAAAAAACCAAGAAAAAAGATAAAAATATTAACCAATTAAAAACAATTTCAAATCTTACTCCATGACCATAGCCAATAAATAATAACACACCTAATAGATAGAAACCAAATTTGAAACACCTATTTTAACACATTGAAATTGAAGAAAGGGAAAAAGATTGCGTTCACAATGTTGTTATTTCTCAATGTTTCAAACCACAGAATGAGCTCTATGCAAACGTATGTAACTTCAGAAGATATTCTGATGTATATTATCATTGTATATTGTTGTACCCCCATTGGGGATGTGTGTTACCCCCTTGTGGGATGTATTAATTGAAGTTTGATCTTTGGACACAAATGAGGCGACATTCTCAGGAAAAAAGAGGAGACCCTATGTCAAAAAAGTAGAGTCGTTTGTCTCAAGTTAGGAGATAATAATTTGAATTTTTTTCATAAGTGTGCTAACCATTGAAGAATTTCAAAATTTGTCTGGGAAATAGATTTGGATGAGGGCGACTTGTGTCATCATCAATCCTCTATCAGTAACACGACAACTGATCATTACAAATCTTTGTTTTCTCATTCTAACGATCTCAATTTAATGGAATAGTTAAATTCAATCAAGAATTTTCCTCGCATGTTTATTGAAGAAGATCACATCTTGATGGAAAGGACAGTGACATTAGCTGAGGTAAAAGATACACTGAAATTGTTTGTTAAGGACAAGAGTCCAAGCACCAATGGTTGGATGGTGGAGTTTTTCAGTCATTGTTTTGATCTCCTTGAATCTGAAATATCAGAGGCTGTGGAAGAGTCTCGCTCCAATAGGACTGTTGATGAATTGTTGAATATGGCGTTTCTCAATCTCATCCCTAAGAAGGATTATCTAGACTCTTTTATGGATTATAGGCCAATCTCGCTTTGTAACCTCCTGTACAAGATGATATCTAGAAACATAGTGGAAAGACTAAAACCTTTCCTAGGTAAGTTGATTTCTTAGGAGAAATTTCTTGTCTTACCTGGAAGACAAATTACAGACATCATTGGGGTTGTGAAAGAATGTCTCCATACAACTAAAATCAACAAAAAGATGGATTTTCTCCTCAAGTTAGATTTAATAAAGGCCTATGACCGTGTGGATTGGTCATATCTGAAACTGATTCTTTTACAAATTGGCTTGTCATCGAATATGGTAGAATGGATTATGAGAGTAGTCACCATGACCCAGTTTCATGTGCTCATCAACGACGTGCCAATGAAGTTCTTCAAAGGTAGCAGGGGGATTCAGCAGGGATTACCCCTCTGCTTGTACATATTTATTCTGGTCGTGGAAGTTCTTAGCATTCTAATTCAACACACAAAGAAACTTTCGCATTTTCAGGGCTTAAAGATCACAAGGGGGCTGTCAATTTCTCACTTACTGTTTGTCGACGATGTTATCATCATTGGAGGGGGTTCAGTTGAATAATGGAAGTATATGCAGTCACTTATGAAGTTGTGTTTTAAAGCATTCAGGTTAGAGGTAAGCAAAAATAAATTGTTCCTCTTACATTCTTGTAAGGAATAGACTCAAATTGATTCATTGATTTCTTTGTTTCCCTTTAATTTTGGTTTCATAGATGGTGGACTGAGGTATCTGGGTTTCCATATAAAACCCAATAGTTACAGGCCTATTCCTGATGCAACCACTTCCCAAAAATTTTCACATTTTGGGGCCCCTCCTTAGAATTTTTTAGCTTTTAGCCTTTCTTAGACCACTTTTGCTCCTTAAGGTTTCATTCCTTGACTTAGTTTTATTTTAACAGGTCAGAAAAGATTTTTTGCACTAAGTTAGAAATACATTTTTCCCTCCAATGTGTTAGGTGAAATCATCGAGTTGAGTCAACACGTTGGGAAGGTTCATTTTTCCCATCCAACGATTTTGTGCTTATCCAAAGCCTAAGTATTGCAGAAGAATTTATTGAGTTTTACCGACTACGTTCGCAGAACCTAATTTTTCGAGCCGACACTATCGGGGACACTTGTGTTTCGTTGCTGCCATGTTTGTTCATGGACTTTTGATCGGAAGATATTTCCAAATGGAGCCGACAATATCAGCTAGACTCAAAATTTGACACCGAAGATATTGGAAGGAGCTCATGTTTGTCGCCCGACACCGTTTTCTCGGAAGCTTTTTATAAGTTTACCAACGGCTTTTTCATCGGAGTGTTCCAGCAAGTTTTTGCAGACTTTGTCGGCATGACTTATGGTTTTATTCCTATACGTTCGGCAAAACTAAAGGTTTGCGACCGATGAGATTTTCACGATTTTTTTTCCTACGTTGTGTTTTTCGAAGGTTTTTTGTGAGTTGTCGTGATAGTATCGGAAGAACTCATATTTTGGAATGGACACTGTTGCGAATTTTATTTTATGACTTATTTTTTCTTACCAGTTCGGTAAAGTTGTCGATGGGGTTTGTGCTTTAGGCGCCAAACGTCATTTTTCACCCGTGAACCATAAATTTCCCATCAACCACATTTATTACCTTTTTCTAGGTTTTTCTATATATAGCTCAGGGAGGTTTTTTCGGACTGTTATTGTTTTTTTCGTTTTGAACCCGTCTAGTTGTCATTTTCCATTTGGAGCCTATGAATTCATTCACTGAGCACTACACCCTCAACAACATTTGTTAGGTAGGCCTAAAACCTTATCATTGGATTGTTTGTGTTAAGAAGGGGTTTGGTAGAACGGTGTTTTGGGTTTTAGGGTTACGGTGTTAGGTTTCTCCACCATCATTGTCCGTTGCTGTGCTTTAAAAGGCCACCCCCATCCTCACAAGGTTTTCATTTTTACATATCATCTGTTGGAGATTTTTTAAGTTGGGTTGCATTAGAACCTTAGCCTCCCTGAGCTTGATTGCATGGCCTTCGTGGTTTTGATTTTTCGTCTTCACCGTAATGTTTGTTTTAGACTTTCGATCCATAGAGATGGGTCTGTCAGACCTCTGGGATTTTAATGATGAAGCTGCAACAGGTCGAGTGTTTCACCGACTATGTCTTGATTGGTTTTTGTTTATATCCGGTGATAGGGGTACCATTGTTGCATTCGCGTAAGGAGGAAAGTCGCGTTCAGGGGTTTTCCCTAGGGTTTTAGGAGTATACCATTTTATTGGGGCCAACGATGGGTTTTTGAGAGTTTTTTTGGGTTGTTGGGTCAAACTAGGGTTCCGAGTTTCCCTCCTTTTCAAAGTTACAGAGCCACCGTCATGGTTTTTCGTTTGTTGTCTTACCTATGAAAGGAGAAGTTCCTGCGTTTAATGTGTAAATTGAGATCTTGGTTTGAAGCAAAATGAATGGTTTATCAAACTAGAGTTTTCTAGAGCCTACACCCAAACTAATGGTTTTCATTCCTGTTTTGACCTAATGTACACCTTGCCACAAGTTGAAGTATCTGGATAACTTATAGAAATTATTTACATCACATGGTCACTTGAGATGTTCAAGGATGAATCAATAAAGACGTTTTTATTGTTCTCCATCATATTAAACACCGAATGCAATCTTATGTTTTGTTATCTAGGTTTCATTGATATCTTGCATCTGAATAGTAGCTTTTCATTCCAACATATCCTATTGATATGAATGCTTGTTGTTTGATCAAAATGACGCTAAGTTATTTCTTGCTATGGTTATGTTAGAGCTTTAGTCTTTAGATGACAACATGTCAAAGAAGGGTGGGAAGACGAAGGACAAGGACCATGTGGAGGATTTAGATGTGTAGGTCTTTCCCAATATGGAGATTATTTATGAAGATACCAAAGCTATCACCGGAGCTGAACCGAAGTTTAAATGGGGTCATATATACCACATGATAAAGGATCAGAACGTAATGGATGCAGGTCTAGAGGATATATCGTTATTTGTAAACATAAGAAAATCAGGAATCACAAAGGTATCCATGCGCCATGATCTTTTCCCTTGTGCTGAGGTGATCGGATGGATCTTACCTTGAGCATACGCAAGTAATATGATTATTTCAAACATCGAAGGTCAATCTTTTGCTTATTTCACCCCTTCTTATATAAGAAAGGCTTGTAAACTACCCATTCCACAAATCATGATAACAGATGAGTCGATAAACAGTTTGAGTCTAAACTACATTGAATGTGCAAAGCAGATGATGTAGCAAGGAAGCAATTTCTCCAGAAAGACTCTAGCGAATACAATACTTCCAGCTTACACATTCCCTATAGGATTATAGCCCTAATGCTAAACATAATTTTTGGTAGGGAAAATGGGAAGCTCTACAAGATGATTTGGATCCTATTGATATATCATGTGGCCATGCAGGGAATTATTTTTAAGTGGGCGTACATTGTACCAAACAACTTGTCCTCTTGTATAGCTACTGCACTAAGAGGCCTGCTTCAAAGAAAATCAGATTTTTACATGGGGTCATATTTGATTGATTGTATCTTATGCATGTACTCATTCCCAAAACTAAATTGTAGTTGGAATGAAGCCACGACACCCATCTATGTTGAAACTCTTTGGAACCGAGAAACCAAGTTCCTCCACCTAGTCCCCCACCACTTCAATCCTCCATGCAAAGGAAAGATCACAAAGACAATGGAGAGCTTGGGAGATGAACATAAATGGTTCAATCAACAAGGATAAAGGGATGCAAACTCAAGTAAATGGCAATGGGGAAAAATTTCACTATAGTTTCCTTACTCTCAAAGCTTCTCCTCCTCCAATGCTTCTTAATGGCTCAATATATAGCCTTCTATTGGGAAATGGAGGGTCGAATAAGAGTGTTTTACAACACATGGAAGGTCAAGGATCATAACCACCATGACTTGGCATGGAAAATCCAAAATATTTGTAATTTGGAGCACAAAAACCGATGTACGTGGGTTGTAATGGAGAAAGCTGCGTGTACACATGTTGTATAACTATTCACCCATTTGTACCAACAAAACTGACTTTTTAAGGGTTTCCCTAAAGTATTAGATATATACTGAGCAAGGGGGGTATAGTGAGTCTGCATAGAGACAAGGGTAGGTGTTACGGAGAGAAATTCCTATGGCTTGGGGTACCACAACAGACAGCTTGACTCCAGAAATCAATCTTTCCCAATATGCAATAGAAATAAAATGTCTAACACTAAAGGATCAGACCTCATACCTTATTCCGGACGGTTGAAGTAGATCCCCATTGATCTTTCCAATCTTCAGCTTGAATTGCTATATTAGTTCCTCAACAACAAGTAAACAATACAAGCATTCTATATATCATGGTGTTAGATCTATTCTAGCATATATAATCAATAATGTAAAAGCATTTGACATAATCCCATGGATAAAATATTCATTCAAATACACATCATTGGATAGGAAAAGATATTTCTATTAATATAAATCAAATATTACAAGATACAACCTCTGACGACATGTCTACGAACTGGAGAAACCGAATCCCCCACTTGGGCCACCACCACTTCAATCCTCCATCTCTCAATAGCAAGCTCACAAGCAAAAGGCAAGCTTGGGAAGAACACAATAGTTCTCCAAGGGACAAAGGGATGCAGACTCAAGCATAAGTTCTGGAAACAATGGACTATAGTTTCGTTGCTCTCAATTCTCTCTTATGCCTTCAATGTACCAAAGGGTTCCTTATATAGCTTTTCAAAGGGGTACTGAAAGGTCGAATCCGAGCGATCTCAAGGCATAGGGAAGGCCAGGAGTCAAATGAGTCGGATCCATGTCAAGGAAAACTCCAAAAGGATTTGGATTATTTACACATCCCGATGTATGCGGTTATATGGCTCAAACCCGCGTATGTACGTGCTTATAAGATTAAAAGTCGCGTATAGCATTTTTCATGTGTTTTTAGGGATGATCAAGGAAACATCAAAGGACAAAAAGTGGTCCATAGGGGTTAAGGATTCTGCAGCGGGACAGGGGAAGGACATACAAAGTGTGATTCACCTAGAGTGGTGAAATCCGCTATAACAGATGCCCCCTAATGTGTGAGGTCAGAGGGGTCATACGATGTCCGAAATACATTATAAGTCCATCCCAGAAGTGGAGTGATGAAGGATCCCAAATGGAAGACCAGCCACCCAATCAGCATAGTACCATAATACAACTCTGCATATAACTGCAAATACATATAGCAGTCCCGGATACATAAGAGTACAATGGCCATGAATAGGAATAATACATGATATCACATATGTGGTCATCGCCACGTACAATATACATAGATCAAAATCTCCATGATGAAGATATACAAAGGACCATGATCTCCAAAATGGCTGAAGATATATAATAGATCAAGATCTCCATAGTGGTTGGAAATGTTTGACATACACTGGAATCAAGTCACGAGAGCTGAAATCTCATGAACACTGGCACGATCAAGGAGGTAGCATATAAGAGATGCCACCAATCTGGAAAGTCTTCTACACAAACTGCTACGAGTACATGTCCTACTATGCGAATAGAGGTGTCGAGGTCAAACATAGTAGTCCATCGTTTGATTACCGGTCATTAATGTATACCGTTAACAGACGCGAGATCACCCACCAATGATGAAAATGGGAATCAAGGTACTAGAGTGCAAACTAACAAGTGTGAATAGATGTGTTGAGGTCAAACACTTGAAAGGATCCATCGATCAGGGGACATTGATGTATTCCCAAGAAACTGTCGATGGCGAGAGAACCTGAAAGGATCCATCGATCAGGGGACATTGATGTATTCCCAAGAAACTGTCGATGGCGAGAGAACCTGCCACTGATGACTACAAGTCTCAAGGCGCTCAAAATGACTCTAGACTCCAATCCAAGAATAAATGATCTGAAGTCGATGGGATGAAATCCGTTGGAAGGAGGGAATTAAGGCATCCCCCATCATCCAACACGAGGTACTTAGCAAGGCTGTATAATGTGGAAGGACTCGATCATAGGTGCATGAACCAGTAACTGTACCAGGAATGGCTGACATGCAAAGTCAAGATAACTGAGGAATGGCCAAATCAAGTTTCAACTTCCTTTGAACAAGAGCATAACGACGTATGGTGACTGAATGAAGGTAGCATAGACTCGATATACAAATTGGGACATCTCTGTGATATAGAAGGCATCAACAGAGGCTCCATAGGGACCCGAAGCTTAACCAGTCGGTGGAGATAAACTCAGATAAACGAGTATAGGTCCTAAAGTCAAACTATAACCCAACCAATGGATGTGATATACAGTGCTCTGTTCGAAGGCGACACGACTCGATAGCTACCAAAGATAACATCTTTCCTTGTCCGGCTTTTTGGTTTTTTGATTTTTTTGGACCTTTTCAGTTATTTGAAAAGCTTGAAACAAGAATAAACTAGCTTTATAGTTACAAACTAGGAGGAGACGAGTGTCATAAGGGAAAACAAACTAGTTCCAAGCAGTGGAACATACCTATTCTCAATGCAAGGATACATGTGTAGGATATCGACACTCGGGGGAAAATCCCCTCCCGGTAAAGGGGAATCAAGCTGCGAAGGATATAAAAAATGGCTCTGCATGGCTAGACATGATACAAGCTCAGGATATATGGCTGAAACACAATGTCAGGGGAGCCAGCATAAAGCTCAATGAGGCAGGAAAAGCTCATGATAATGCATTCACAACTTGACATGAGGGAGTCCTAAGGGAAATAGGCCAGCATAAGATCAAGAGGAGTATGAGGCTCTTGCGAAATGTCATGGCAATACTATACAACGGACTCCCACACCCTAAAGGAGAAAACATCGGCATGGGCATCAAATGCAAATAAGGTGCTAACTAGGGTACCCATGTAAGGTGAAGCTCTACCACTCATATCATGCCAATTCTAAAGCAGCAAGAAGGTTCCGTGACATAATAGAGTGGGTTCGTACCTAAGGTCATGGTGATATGGTCACAAGGTCATGCAAAATGCAAGCGATGGTGAAACCTAACCTATATGCCAGTTTAGTCATGATACCTGAGATCAGCACGAATGGGTCAATCCAACGGCTGAAACAGTACTGAAAAAGGTCTTCTACATCACCAATTATGTCAAAAACGGTCCAAAATGGTTTGAAACTATTGAAACTATAGGGAAGGGGCTAAAAATTTTCAAATATTTGAAAATTTTTCTATAAATAGTAAAAAATATAAATCATTTGAAACTTTTACCCATTTGAGCTCTGACTTTCAACTGCAAATTCCAGGAGATCCAGCTGGCGGAATTCACAACCGTTTCTTCCAGGTATTTACTCATGCTCTCCTCTTGCATTTTGGTATAATTTTTATAGATTTTCATGGTTAAATGAATTTTTTAAGCCATCCCAAAGTATGCGCTGCGGCCCACGCGGATATAGAGGTTTTGTTCGCGTATAGGGCTGGCTATACGCGGAAAATGGCCTAAAAGCCACGTACATACGCGGCTATTTTCAAAACAGTCGTGTATGAGGCCACGCATAAGGTTTTCAAGTAAACTAATGGATAATTTTGCAATTTCTTTTGCAGGATGGTGCTAGAATGGAGAGAGAGTGAGCATGGTGAAGTAGAGAAAGCAGTAAGGGCTGACCTAATGGCTCAACAAGCTCTATGTGCATGCGGACTCTACAAGTTTTTGTGTCTTCGTGGTTTGAGGGCGAAACCAAGACTGCTACAGATGCTAGTAGACTACTGGGATCCAGACTCAGAGTCCTTCCGTATTGATGGGATGTCCCTCACTATAGAGGTGAAGGACATATACTTTATCACTGGTCTTTCTAGACGAGGGGAGGTGGTGAACCTTCGTTCCCGAGGTGGGCCAGGGGGTGGCCTGACTATCGATGAGTACATATCCGTGTACTGTTTTCCAGACACTAAGAAGGTGGGGAGTCAAATCCCTACCAATGCTATATAGGTGCTAGGCCTAAAGGCCATATTACTGATGCTAGGCAGGATAGCAAGCTTAGCATCACTCCACCAGGCCTCGTGGCCCCTAATGTTCTATATAGTGGAGTGCATGAGACCCACAGTCTATGACTAGAGTACGACACTACTAAGCAACATGAAACATCAGCTCAGTGAGTGTAAGGCAGGAAGGGTACGGAACTTCGGGTTCAACAGTATTCTAAGCACGTTTTTCTTCGAGCATGTTCTGAGATTGAGCCCTAGAGTGGATGTTCCTCTCCACGGGGTTTGAGATCCGGCCCAACGGCGTTGGACAGATGCGATGCGCAGACTGGGGGGTGGTAGGGTGGCCAACCCATATCCAGCTGACTTCTTTCCATGGTGGCAATGACAGATTGTTGCCATTGATGACTACCCCTATGGAGGGATATATTTCCGGGGGGATCTGGACATGCCATTGCCACCAAGATCGGCATATGGCGATATAGGTAACGAATCTCGACCCTCACTCTTTTTTAAATTTTTTTGAGTTATTTAATTTTTTTTGTATTTTCTTGTTTATATGGTAGCAAAAAACATGTTTTTGCGTGACAATATATAGTGACATCTACCATTTGTGTGCAGATGTGGCACCAGGGCGGCCAGAGGGCTTCCCACGTCATAGATGAAGGGGAAGAGGAGATGACATCTCGGGTGTGGATGCGGAGCGAACTCTCCAAAGCATTCATACCAACTTTGTGAGACTGACTCATAGAGTTCCCATGGCGCAAGTCGAGGACTTTCCTGAGGCTATGCAGCGGCAGGTGGTGGGTGTGCCACGCACATGGGTGCGTTTATTTCGACGGCTAGCTAGAGTCATAGTGACGTTCCATGATCACAACCCTCTTCCTCCTCCACATGATTAGACACCTGGGAGTGTATTCATTTCGTACTACCGTGTATTATATGATGGTGGCTTAAAAAGCCCCAATTTTGTATCATGACACTATGTATTACCACATTTTTGATATATAAAAAGTTTTATGGTGATCAGTTTATTTATTTACATGTGTAACAATTGTGTTTGTGATTAATTAATTATGAATGAAACAAATTCCAATCTAACACGTAGTTAGCATATGAGTCAGCAACTTGATTATTATTTCTTGGAATGTTTATATATGTTATACTGTCAAATTGTCGTTCTAACAATATCACACGTAAGCACCTTCTCAATAATGTCGGATCTCTAACATGGTACAAACCATTGAGTTGTGACACTACTAACTTGGAATCAAGACGTACCTCAAGAGATAGAACGCCATGCAAAATGGCATCCTGTAGAAGCTCAATAACGGCGCTATATTCAGCAACATTGTTGGAAGATGGCCATAGACATACACCTCCTGAAGACAGTACCTGACCCATAGGAGTATAAATCACCCAAGCAATTGAGGCTGAGTGGTGAGTGTGACGGCTTGCACCATCCGCGAATCCTATGTAGGTGGAAGATTCCATTGACATCTGCCAAAAGAAATGGAAACTAATCACAAACTCGATCACGATAAGGAAAAGACCTAACTATGCAAAGTTGTACAATAATATACAACAAGCAGCCTTGGCTAAAGATCATGCATAGTATTTTTTAAGATAGAGCCCATTTCTAGGCTCTGCCAAAGTTGTTCCTTTGTAATCGACTAACTCATAGGCACCCTTATCTAACACACGCTTAACCACGTAAGGACCACGCCACATAGGATTAAACTTCGCTGCCCCCAAGGGTTCTTTCGGTTGATCCCACAAGAGGACCAAGTCTCGTTCACTAAACACTCTTGGGTAGATAGAGCTATCGTACTGGACCTTAATGCGACGCTTATTAACCTCTAGAGCCACCAGGGCATCTCGACGCTGCTCATCAAGTTGCTCAAGGTGAACCAAACGCTCCTCCAAAGGTGAAGTGTCGGGTAAGAGTTCCATAGCTAGCTTCAACGAAGGAATTTCGCATTCAACCGGCAATATCTACTCCACTCCATGCACAAGCTAATATGGAGAAAAACTAGTGGCAGTCTTAACCGCGGTTCGATATGCCCACAAAGTAGGATATAACATAATGTGCCAATTATTCTTGCTTTGTGCGATGGTTCATTAGAGAATGGATTTGAGTGATTTATTCACTGCCTCTACCTGTCCATTCACTTGGGGGTAGTAAGAAGAGGAGTGATCTTGCTTATACCCTAAATTGGATTCCAACTCTTCCATCATACAGTTCTGAAAGTGCGAGCCATGGTCAGTGACAAGCTCTTTCGGAATCCCGAACCGAGTAATGATTTGGTTGAATACAAAGTGAGTGGTTGTCTCACCGTTAGATTTTACTGTAGGCATAGCCTCAGCCCATTTCGTGAAGTAATCAATAGCCACTATAATGTGATGGTGCCCCCCAGCCAAAGCTGGGTTGCAATCCATAAAATCGAGACCCCACTTAGTGAAGGGACCGGCGGCAATAATGGGATGTAACGGGGTAGGTTTCAAGCGCATATTACGTGCAAACACCTGGCAAGGGTGGCACCTCTTGACCGCATCAACACAATCTTTAAAGATCGACGGCCAGAAATAGCCCGCTCTCAAAATATTTTGAGCTGTAGAAAGCCCAGATAAATTACCACCACACGCCCCTCCGTGGCAATCATTCAGCACAACCTCAGCCTCGTCATGAGTTAAACAACATCGTAAAATGGAATCTACCCCATGGTGGTACAAAGTATTTTCCACTATAAGGTAGTTCTTAGAGACGTGATGTAATCGTCGTCGTTCATCTCGCGAGAGGTGAGTAGGGGTCCTCTGTGTTTGCAGATATACTATGATATCCCCGTACCATGGGTCTAACGTAGAGATTAAGAATATGTGTTCATCAACAAACGTATCTTCACATACCAACTCCTTGGTCTCACTCGGAAAGTTCGATATGAGTTCTGCAAAGACTAAAGACTTCTTCAATTTTGCCAAAACAAACTCGAGATCAAATTCTTGTAGAATGACAATCCATTTATTATACTTTCCCCCTATCATCTTTCATGTGAGGATGAACTGAAATGGATTGACATGGGCCACAACCAAGGTCTGGCGAAGGAGAATATAATGTCTCAAACGCTGAACCGCATGTACGGTAGCTAAAGAAAGATTCTCGACATGAGAATAACAAATCTCTACGTCAATAAGGTTTCAACTCAGATAGTATATGACATGCTCTTGGAGCTCCTCATCCTCTTGAACCAAAACCATACCAATCATCTCTAAAGACGCGGCCACATATAATAAGAAATCACGGCTATAATCTGGAGGAATAATCACTGGGGCCGATGCTAGGGCTCGCTTGAGTGCATCGAAGGACTCCTGGGCTCGCTCATCCCATTCAAAGGGACTATCCTTCTTCAAGAGACGCATAAAGCCTCTAGTCAAATTGGCAAAGTTGACAACAAATCTTCGTAAGAAGTTTTCCATGCCTTGCAAACACTGAAGCTGACGAATATTCTTCGGGGGAGACAACTGAAGTATTGCCT
Organism: Pseudotsuga menziesii; assembly: GCA_001517045.1. Lineage (NCBI taxonomy): Eukaryota > Viridiplantae > Streptophyta > Pinopsida > Pinales > Pinaceae > Pseudotsuga > Pseudotsuga menziesii. The sequence goes on from LPNX011101102.1 coordinate 271,304, forward strand.
CAACCTTCAAAGGGTCGACTCTTATACCCTCCTTTCAAACGATGAATCCTAACAAACGACCTGACTTCATGCAAAAGATGCAATTATGAGGATTTAATCTAACTTAATAGTGGTGGCATCTTTCAAATACCAATCTCAAGTGATAGGGATGATGCATTCTCATACGAGAATGAGCAGCGAGGTCATCCAAAAATACTTCAATAATAGACTTGAGATCGTGGAAGATCAAGGTCATCGCCCGCTGGAACGTAGCTCCGGCGTTTTTAAGTTCGAAAGGCATTTTCCGATATGCAAACGTTCCCCAAGGACAAATAAATGTAGTCTTGTGTTGGTACTCAGGTTTAATCTTTATCTGATTATACCCGGAAAAGCCGTCCATGAAGGAGAACACCTCGCTACCTATACACTCATCCAAAATCTGATCTATAAATGGTGTGGGGAAGTTATCCTTAGGACAGGCACGATTCAAATCGCGGAAATCAGTGCATATGCGGATTGCTCCCTGATTCTTATCTACCAGAACAGGGTTTGAAACCCACTCCATCAAGGGAATGGGATAGATGAAACTGGATTTCAACAGCTTCTCTATCTCTGCCTTAATGGCGGGTGCTTTCCTAGGATTCACGGCGGGTAAACATTGTTGAACAGGCTTAGCGTTGGGGTAAGTCTTAATCTCATGTTTGACAATTCAAGGGTCAATACCTGGCATCTCGTCGTAAGACCAAGCAAAAATATCACAAAATTCCTTGAATAGCTCGGTATATTCGTGAATCTCAGCATGGGAACAATCTGCCCCAATATAGACATTCTCAATTGTGCCAGGATTGTGAGAAATGTTGATAGGAATTGTTAACGATATGTTCGCCATGTTTCCATCAGCCATCGGACCAAGAGAGCTTAATGGGACCATAGGACTACCAACTTTCTGATTAAGAATCTCCCTATAATCCTCATGCTCCAAACGGTCAAGCTCTGGAAGAAAATATGATCTATGATGGAGTTCCTCCCATGGTGGCTCAACTCCCAACATAGCCTCGATAATCACTTCATCTGAAGGGAAAATTGTATCAAGGTAGTCATGGGCATGAGAAGACTGTACTGCCCATGCCGTCAGCACATAGGGGTCTTCCTCCTCCTTCCATGAAGAGGAAGAATGAGGCTCTGCAACACACTTGATATTAGCTTGATAAGCTATCATGGCTGCAGGAAATGACACGCTCATCTCGACAGGCTCACTCGAAGTACTCGGTGAAGGAAGGATCCAAGGATCTTCCATATGGGTTGTGCAAAAAGACACTGAGTTCATAGATGTCGAAGCCTCATCGAAACAAGATCCTATAATGAGGATCAGTGTAGGACAACTAAAGCTTCCCATGAGGGATGGATACATGCCTACACCCACACTCCTAGTTGCCGGCTGAGAATGCTCAATGATCGGGATTGAAGCTCCCGAAGATGCAGTAACAGACAGATTCTTGAATGTCATTTGATCAATCATTACAATCTTCCCGTTATGTGGAAAGCATACAACGCGAAACGGGGAAGATGAAACGGATTGCATACTATACATCCAGTTCCTACCCAGCAGGATATTATAGTCAAGGGGCGCATCAACCACCTCAACCTCTATCACAATGGTCTTCCCCCCCAAATGGACTTTAAGGGAAGGAAGGATTCCGTGCGGCCTAAAAGATATCCCATCAAAAGCAGTTAACATAGTCGCTGATTTAGATAGCTCAAGAGAACCGAGACCCTTCCAACAAGCCAAAGACATCACAGAAGCAGCAGCCCCCTCGTCAATCACAGTTCATTTGACGGTCATACCAAGACATTCTACATGCACCAAAAGAGACACATAGTAGTGCAAGCGAGGCTGATGTCCTACGGTTTCAAATTTGATCATAGAGGAAGAATCATCATCGTTCACACCAAGGGCAGTAAGCAACGCCTTCCTTTGCGAAGGACAACTCTGAAGCACTTCCAATGCAGACATCGCACAAGGAGTATGGCCCAAATCCTCGACAACTGAATAATTCTGGGTGGCTTGGGCATTTTTATTATGCCCCGAATGCTTAAGGACTCCCTTAGGAATGCGAGGTACAGCCTCAGGTTTATCCGCAGGTTTCTCAATGCGCAAAGGAGTTCCTGGTGGATCAGGTTCTTTGCCTGGGCTGGGTTGTGACGAACTTTAGTCTTTCACACGAGTCACAACCTTGGCAGCACGGACCATGTTAATGCACCCACGACCGCTACCCTCTGGTGGATCATCATCACTAGACTAGTCATGGGACTTCGAGTTCATATTCTGGTTATGCAGTAAAGGGTTCGTTAGCACAGTTGGGCCTTGTGCTAAGAATATCGAAGCTTCATCAATCCGAGGGCACAAGTAAGTGAGGTGATCTTCCTTACAAATCTTGCAAGGGAATTTAACCTTACATTTTGCTTGCTTGTCCCCCCCAGCATTTCTATCGTTCTTGTCATTATTGTTAGCATTCTCATTCTTATTCCCACCCTTTCGATTATTATTTTTACCCTTCTTTCTATTCTGTCCGGGCTGCTGGTTACCCTTCTAGTCCGACGATTGCACAGAAAGTACATTCACCATTTGGGTGGGCTGAGACGAATCCGTAGCTTGTCCCGAGGCAGATTGGTTGATTGACAATTTACTAGCTTGTTTTGCAACCGAATCCGCAGGTTTCGCACTTGCACAACCCACAATGCCATCGGTATGTGGTCCAGGTTTGACTTTGGGATCGAAACTGGAATGAGGAGCATTGGGAATAATCTCATACAACAAACCAGACTGAGCATAGATCAAGTCCAGTTCATGCGCCCTAAATATCGCGTGTTCCTCATTCTAGACTTCGGATGTGGAAACATCCTTCGCTATATATGGAAATAACGACTTGAGGAACCACTCGAGAAGGAATTCCGGTGGTATAAAATCTTTAATTAATCTCTTCCGTCTATGCCACTCTTGAATATGATCAGAAATATGGGTGGCTTTATCTTGCCAAAATGTTGACAAGAGTTCAGTACCAATGTCATAGCGTACTGGTAGCTGGAAGTGATTAAGAAAATCCATCGCAAGGTCGTTGAACAAAGTAAAAGCGCCCCTAGGTAACTCTATATACCATTTCGCAGCAGGCCCTATGAGGGTGCATTGAAATAGTCGCAAACAGACTGAGTCCTGATGTAATGAATTCGAAGAGCACCATAGGTGAAACATAGTAACGTGTTCGCTCGGATCCTCTCCCGGTTTGCCTTTGAACTTAGGTATGTCCGAAGGAAGCTTGGTAGGGACAGCCAGCCAAGCCGGGTCATGAGCCACAGGATCGTTTGTAAGTCTCAATAAGTTAGGAAGGTTAAGCGTTGTGAGGAAAGGGAGCCTAGGATGATGAGGTCGATGGACCACTCCCTGATTCATATAGGGTTGTTGACCACCATGGCCTTGGCCATAGTGTCCTCCTCCTATCTGACCCGTATAGGGTGGCATGAAAGTACCATAGTATGGTGGACCTTGGCTAGTAGGAGATACAAAGCCATAATTAGGAGAGTAAGCAGGTTGTTGATACCCGCCTCCATAAGGTGAAGAAACCTGTCCATACTGAATCCCATGATAAGGTCCATAGGTCATCGCATGCGATGCCCCATGAGACACTCAGTAGGTAGGAAGATACGCTCTGGAAGTAGGGATATAAGCCCCAGAAGTAGCAATATGACCTATAGAAGCATGAACATAACCTCCCGATGTAGCGCGCAGCATGTGGACTTGAGACCCAACTAGTCTAGTAACCGCAGTACGGACCTGAATCGTAGCCATATATCGGCTCGAAGGACCATGTGAATAAGGTGGAGGATGTACATTTGAAGAACTAGGGGTCGAGGACGAAGGAATCTGAGTAATAAGATATGTATTACCGCCTATCGTCACTCGTCTCGGATCTGGTATCCTAATCGGATCGCTAACCCTAGACCTAGGAGGGAGATATGATGTAGCTTCCACCACTAGGACGGAAGGTGCAATGTGACTAGTGCTCCCAAACCTTTCCGCATGGTAAGGAATGAGAGTGCCCCCAGGCATAGTGCTAGGCTCAAAATCGGACTCGACATGAAATGTCAAATCATGTATAGGGAAAGCAGACGTAGCATAACTACCATAGCTAGTAGTGGCGGGTTCAAAATGAGTCTCAGCGTCCTCCAACATGCCATAACGATAACGCGTCAATGGGGAACCATCCCTAGAGCGAGTAGGTCTATCATGTATGGCTCCTATCTCAGAAATCACAGCACTAACTCGGCTAAGTCGGGTGAAGGATCATAAGTCGGTGTAAATTCCCCATCGTCTACACGAATGGGAGGAGGTGGTTCAGGAATACCTTCTGAAGAATCCCCCATGGTGTGTGAATCAATGTGTGACATAGTCCACCGGGACTGTCTAGGTCTCTCTCCCAAAGGAGGAGGAGAAGTAGAAGGCAGAAGTCCTGCTAAACGACGAGAATGGTGTGGAACCGCACTCGAATCCACATTGACTCAAAAAATAGCAAAGCCTCTCTATTTACGTAAACCCTAGGCCAACTAGCGTGCACAGAGCAATCACTAATAAAATCTAAAGCCAAATGCAAGCAAACAAGGGTTGGATAAGTGAGCTCCCGAATGAAGCAGGTATGTCTCGCCTAGGAGAGTCTTGAGACTCCCATACACAACAAGCGGAGGTACGTAACCAATTATTGTGGTCCTCAGCTTCAACGCGTAAAGCGACTGTGCTGTCCAACCCCAACCTAGCCGGGACACATGCAGAATAACCTCTACAAGTACCCCCTCGATATCCTAGGTAAGGCCACTAAGGTCACCTCAATATACTCAATGCTCAGGCGGACAGTCGCAGGCGGGATTGACCGTATGGGCAGGGTAGCAAAGCTTGAAACTCTCGAAAGAGCCCCCAGATACGAATACAATCCTGGAAATATCTTCGGTGCTACTCAGTTATGACTAGGGGTCATCCCACTCAATAAACGCTCACACTGCCTCGTGCTTAACTCCCTTTTGAGAGGAGGATCCTGAGAACACTGGTTATACCAAGGATTTCACACACTCACCTTGATAGACACCTAGATGTTGTTGTTTAGTGATCTTGGAGAATTTAATTACAATGAACTATTCCAAGATCCTAAAACCTAAGCTTGTTGGTGCACCCTAGAAAAGAAAAGAGTGTAATTCATTTTATTTAGCATTGATTTTAGTTGGCTTTATTACTCAAAAATAGGATATGGTCGTGCAACTAGTGGTGTTATGATGCAACAGGAAGTAAAATGCACACCTAACAATCAATGCAAATGCATTGTGTCCATGAAAACAAGGTATGCTACTACGTGAAATGCACAATTCTTCTTCAAATGATGAATGCAAATTTTCCTATATGAAGTCCTAACTAGTACTCCAAAGCAAATCTATCTAGTGCAAGTACAATGCAAAGTGCAAAATGCAATGCATGATGATAAGCAAATGTTTTTGGATTTTTTGACAATAAAAGAGATACAAAAAGTAAAAGGATGATTCTACGACCCCTAGACTCTGCAAGCACACTCAAACAGCATTCCAACAAAGCACTAAGGTAAAAGAACTCTAATGCACTAATCTCAAACAAAAAATCGAAAATGCCACGACAAGAACTTTCCTAAAAAAAAAATTTAGGCTAAAAAAAACGTTTCTGGTCAGATACAGAGGTCAAAGCAGACTCAAGCAGTGTCAAAGGAGACTCAGGAACTAATAGAATTCACCCAGCAACCAATTATCTTCCACAAAAATCCAAAACCAAAGCTATACGTGATTGTTCGCAGTAAATCCGTGTGTATACGCAGAGGAAACTGTGTGTATACGCGACTGTAAATCAAAAACCCGCGTACAGGAAGAAAAGGTGCATAAAATCAAGGCAAACATACAAGCTGAGACAAACTTCACACCAATCAAACTCTACCAGGCATACATGCCCCCAGACCTGACATAGAAACAAGAGAGAAAGAGCAATTCAAATACATTGAATGCCGAGAAAACAACCCCCAAAGGACAACTACTAGGAACTCCTCAGTGGAGTCGCCAATTCTGTTATGGAGAGAAATTCCTATGGCTTGGGGTACCACAATAGACAGCTTGACTCCAGAAATCAATCTTTCCCAATATGCAATAGAAATAAAATGTCTAACACTAAAGGATCAGACCTTGTACCTTATTCCGAACGATTGAAGTAGATCCCCGTTGAGCTTTCCATTCTTCAGCTTGAATTGCTATATTACTTCCTCAGCAACAAGTAAACAATACAAGCATTCTATATATCATGGTGTTAGATCTATTCTAGCATATATAATCAATAATGTAAAAGCATTTGACATAATCCCATGGATAAAATATTCATTCAAATACACATCATTGGACAGGAAAAGATATTTCTATTAATATAAATCAGAGATTACAAGATACAACCTCTGACGGCACATCTGCAAACCGGAGAAACTGAATCCCCCACTTGGGCCTCCACCACTTCAATCCTCCATCTCTCGATAGAAAGCTCACAAGCAAAATGAAAGCTTGGGAAGAACACAACAGTGCTCCAAGGGACAAAGGGATGCAGACTCAAGCATAAGTTCTGGCAACAATGGACTATAGTTTCGTTGCTCTCAATTCTCTCTTATGGCTTCAATGTACCAAGGGGTTCCTTATATAGCTTTTCAAAGGGGTACTGAAAGGTCGAATCCGAGCGATCTCAAGGCATAGGGAAGGCCAGGAGTCAAATGAGTCGGATCCATGTCAAGGAAACCTCCAAAAGGATTTGGATTATTTACACATCCCGATGTATGCGGTTATATGGCTCAAACCCACGTATGTATGCGCTTATAAGGTTAAAAGTCGCGTATAGCATTTTTCATGTGTTTTTAGGGATGATCAAGAAAACATCAAAGGACAAAAAGTGGTCCATAGGGGTTAAGGAGTCTACAGTGGAACAGGGGAAGGCCATACAAAGTGTGATTCACCTAGAGTGGTGAAATCCACTATAACAGTAGGCCATCAAGGAATGATGCATAAGGTGTGGCAAATCATGCTATAACAAGCTCTTGTAGGATTATGTACATATGTTTGGACTTGTGTTGAGGTAGACCTTAGTTAGAGGGTCTTCCAGACAAAGTGCTTCTCAAATGGAAAAACTATCAAAACACTTAGTCTTAGATTGTGGGAACACAACATTTTGTTGTTAGATATATCATTTACCAAGAAATCTACAAGCTGCTCATCTGGGTTCTTTGATATTTCACTTAACTGGGAAATGTAAAAGACATTTACACAACTAAATATGGAAATACTGTGCGGCCAAATAAATATATATTCAACCATAAACTATTTCATATATATAACTATGCGGAAATAACAAAGGTATTACAAACTTCTCTATCCAGACTTGTCAGCTCACTAACTAATCCTTTTACAGAGCTTCATCTCTTCAACTGAATCACTTACATAGAAGCTTGAGCTTCAACTTCTCTTTCTCTCCTTTCTCACCCAGAGTTCTCTCTAATGTCTAACTTGATTTACAATTTCCTTCTTCTATTTATAGGCAACCTGAAAATTGCTTTTACATGAGTCGACTGACTCTCCATTAAAGACTGTAATAACTATATGCCCAACAACTTAGCTTCAGAAATAAATTCAACTGGTTTACATTACCGAATCATGGACTCTACCCTCTTGTCAGACTGACCGACAAGATCTTGACTGATACAGACTCTGACAGATTCGGCTCACAGTTAGGTACGGATCTGCAAGTGACTAATATTTCCAACAACTCCCCTTAATTATGAGCAGATCGTAATTAAAAAAAATATTACAAAATGTTTCAGATCTTAGACATGCTCTGTTTATGACAAATTTCACTGTGCAGAACTTGTCATTCCAAGATAACTACACAGATACTGGAAAGTATCATTTTCCAATGGTTTCGTAAAGATGTCTGCAAGGTTATATTCAGACCTGCAAAATTCCAAACAAATTTCCTTGTTGTTCACCAACTCTCTTATGAAATGAAACCTTGTGTCGATGTGCTTGGTTCTCTTGTGAAACACATGATTCTTTGATAATGCTATGGCTGAATTGTTGTTGTAGAAGATGGTTGTCAGTTCTTGATGGTTGTGAGACAAGTCCTTTAAGACTCTCCTCATCCAGATAGCTTGACATGCAGCACTTGTCGCTACAACATACTCTTATTCAGTTGAAGACAAAGTTACAATGGGATATTTATTTGAGGCCCATGAAACAACACCTGTACCAAAATGAAATGTGTATCGAGATGTGCTTTTCCTGTCATCTATGTTGCCTCCATTGTCACTGTCAGTGTAACGAATGAGTTTAAAATTTTCTGAGGTTGAATACATAATGCCAAGCTCTTTTGTTCCACTTACATACCTCATAATTCTTTTACCTGCTTGCCAATATGAGTCTTTTGATAACTCCATGAACCTTGAGATCAGACTTACTCCATAAATAATGTCTGGTCTTATTGCTTTCAAATACATAAGGTTGCCAACAAGCCTTTTGAATAGCATTGGATCAACAGTTGATCCTTAATCATCCTTGTTCAATTTTAAACCTGTTATTACTAGTGTTGGGGCTGTCTTGCAGTTAGACATGTTAAATCTTTTTAAAACTTCACTTGCATACTTAGACTGTGATATAAAAATACCACTTTCAAACTGCTGAACTTCAATGCCTAGAAAAAACTTCATAAGCCCTAGATCAGTCATTTCAAATTCACTTTACATGATTGCTTTAAAATCTGCTATGCCAAAATCACTAGTAAATATTAAATCATCTACATACAGGAAGACAATTAACATCTTACCTTGCTCATCGAATCTGGTGTACAAAGTCGGTTCACTTTCACTTCTGTGAAATCCATTTTCAGTGAGATAGGAATCAATCTGACTATACCAAGCTCTAGGAGCTTGCTTCAAACCACGGAGTGCCTTTTTCAATCTGTACACTTTATGTTCTTGACCTGGAACTTCATACCCTTGTGGCTATTCCACATATACTTCCCCTTCTAGATATCCATTTAAGAATGCCGACTTGACATCCATTTGATGAACATGCCATTTTTTTTGTGCAGCAATGGACAAAATTGTTCTGATTGTATCCATGCGTGCAACAAGTGCAAACGTTTCATTGAATTCGATGCTAGGTTCCTAAGTGAACCCTCTTGCTACCATTCTTTCTTTGTGCTTTTGCACATTCCCATCAGCATCTTGCTTGGTCTTATAAATCCATTTGACACTGATTACATCTTTCTCTTTTGGTACATCAACCAGTTCCCATGTATGGTTCTTCTCAATGCATTATATTTCTTCATCCATGGCTTGTGCCCATACTTATTCTTCAATAGCTTCTTCAAATGTTAGTGGATCATATATAGAAGAAAATAATGCAAAGAGAGAGAATGAATTCGATGTACCAGCTTCATATATCTCTCGCAAACTTCTTGTCTTCACCGGTTCTGTCGATGTCAACCTTGACTAAATGTTTGATGGAGTTTGCTGTCCTCTTAGTGTACTTATTGGTGTAGCTTGAGCTGCAACTTGTGTCAATGGTCCTTGTGCTGAACCATGTCGTGGTGTCATGATAGTCGACGGTGCTGCGACCGGTTGACTTACATGTGGTGTTTGGACCACTTCCTCTTCCATATCATCATTGTCTACATTCGACACAATCTTGACATTTATGTCGACGGTTCCATCCCATGATTCATTCTCGACAAATTGAACATCTCGACTGATTATCACTTTCCTTGTGACAGGATCATACAGCTTGTATGCTTTTGTGTCTTCAGAATAGCCGACGAAAATACATTTCTACCCCTTCTTATCTAGTTTCTTTCTCAGCTCATCTGGAACATGAGCATATGCAACACAACCAAAAACTTTTAAATGTGAAACATTATGATTCATACATGTCCATGCTTCTTGGGGAACTTTGTTCTTCACACTCTTTGTCAGACAACGATTCATAATGTATACGACATTTGCGACTGCTTCACCCCAATATTCATTTGGAAAATGCTTGGATGCCAACATGCTGCGTGCCATCTCCATGATGGTTATGTTCTTTCTTTCGGCTATACCGTTCTGTTGAGGTGTATATCGTGCAGTGAATTGTTTCTGTATGCCATGGGTCTTGCAAAAATTTAGAAATTCATTTGAAAAATATTCACCTCCTCTGTCGGTCCTTAAGATCTTGATGTGGTGTCCACTCTGGTTCTCCACAAGTCCTTAAATTGCTGAAAATAACCAAATGCATCATATTTATGTTTCAGAAAATATACCCATGTTTTTCTTGAGTAGTCATCAATAAAAGTTAGAAAATACTTGCAGCCACCAATGGATGATGTCTGCATTGGACCACAAATATCAGAGTGTACAATTTAAAGTGGTGTGCATGCTCTATAAGACTTTCCAATAGGAAAAGTCTCTTTGTGTTGCTTTCCAAAAATGCAGCCTTCACAAACCCTCTCTAGTATGTCCATCAACGGCAATCTTTTCACCATATTTTTTGTGTGCACTAGCTTCAACCCACCAAAATTCAAATGTCCAAATCTGAAATGCCACAACCAAGATTCATCCTGAACTTTTGTCTGAAATGCAGCTTGCAAATTAGCACTGCCATTTTCTTTATTGTCGAGGAGCTTGACTGCTTCTTCACTTTCTGCCTTGAATGCAGCTCCTGTGTTTGTCTTCCCTTTCATGTCGAGAACTATGCTCAATGGAAATAAGCGATTGCTTGTCATTGGCACTTTTGCTATCAGTTTGTCGCTTGGACGCTTGTCTTTAATCACACAGTGATCATCTTCCATGTAGACTCTGTAGCCTTTTTGTATCAACTGTCCAATGCTTAACAAATTATGTTTCAGACCTTCGACATGATAGACATCAGGGATATACTTACTCTCCCCCTGTTTGGTTAGAATATCAACAAAGCCTTTTCCTAAGACATTTAGTTGGACATTGTTTCCAAGTGTAACATCAGTTTTAACTAAATTATATAGACTGGAAAACAAATTTAAATTACCAGTCATGTGATTGTTGCAGCGTGAATCTAAGTACCATATGTCATGTGGACTTTCTTGAACAACATTGCATTCAATTGGAGATGTCGATGCCATTAACATTGCACTTGTCAAAGTGCTGGTGTTGGTTGACTGATTTGGGCTTTGTCTTCTTTGGTCATATTGTTTCTTCCTGCATTCATATGCATAATGACCAAATTTCTTATAGTAATGAAATTGGATTTTTAATTTATCAAACCTCTGGCCACTTGGTTGACTTGGGTTCTGATTTTCTCCTCTACCACCGACATTTACAGGACTTCTGCCTCGTCCTCCTCTTGAAGAACTTCTTCCTCTGCCTATGAAGTTGTTTCCCCCCCTTCCTCTACCACGGCTTATGAATGATTGTGCTGCAAATGCACCTTCCAATGATGTTTGTGTTCTGCTGAATTTGTGTTCATGATTCATGAGTGAAGCTACAGCTCATCAATGGTAAATGTCAACATGTCTGTGTTTTCTTCAAAGGTCACAACCAAATTTTCAAATCTTGGGGGAAGACTTTTGAGAATTTTTTCAACCACCCTTCAGTATTCTATGGCTTCTCCATGATATTTTAGTTTGTTTATCAAACCAACAACTCTGGTGTAGAATGTGTCTACATTCTCTGAATCTTTCATGGACATAGATTCAAAATCTCTTCTCAGAATCTGTAGCTTGGATGTCCTTACCTTATCTAGACCTTGATAGGCAGTCTCCAATGTATCCCATGTTTGCTTAGCATTAGTTTTTGCTGCTACTCTTGGGAGTATGCTTTCATGCATAGCTTGATGTATGTAAAATAGAGCTTTTCCATATTTCTTCCTTTGTTCCTTCAAGACATCTTTCTCATCCTGTGTGAGATTGTTATATGGTGTCATGTCTGCTGGTTCTGCATAACCATGCTGGACTATCTCCCAGACATCTTGACCTCTGAATAAATCCTTCATTGTTAAAGACCAATATTTATAATTCTTTCCTGTAAAAATTGGAGTTTGCAATGAACCAAAATTGGAAGCCATTTTTAATTTTTAATTAACTTTCCTTAGAAAATTAATTTCCACCTTTCAAGACAAGATTTATTTCCTAAACCTTGCTCTGATATAAACCTTGCTCTGATACCAGTTAGCTAAAACCAAGCCGACTAAACTTGTGTTTACCGCTCAGTTAATATTAAAAATTAAATATTTTGAGGACGACCTCTTTTTCACTTTTTCACTTGTTGGGTGAAACTTGTCTATCTCCCGACTAGATAAGTCTATCAACTTTGGTCGGCCTTTCGACTCTACTGATTTACTTCGACTTGCTTGTTGGTTCTACTGACTGATTTTTCCTCGACCACTTGTCACTTCGAAGTCAGCTGGCTTCAACCTCTAAGTCAGCTGACCTCTTCGACCTCTCAAGTCGGCTTACCGTCAACCAACCTTATCAGTTCACTTTGGTCGAAATCTACAGAGTATTTTTCTTAGTCTAAGAGACTTAAGAAATTACAAATGCTTTTCACCTATGAGTAAGATGAAGTAAAATGGACACATTAACAAATCCAAATAAGTTATAAAAAAACGTATGCCTAAATAAGTGGTAAGACTTGAGTTGACCAATGTGTTGTAAAACTTGGAACTTTCAGGCGGTGAGAAATTTATGGGTTCTTTGATCTTTCACTTAACTAGTAAATGTAAAAGACATTTACACAACTAAATCTAGAAATATTGTGCTACCAAATAAATATACATTCAACCATAAACTATTTCATATATATAACTATGCAGAAATAACAAAGGTATTACAAACTTGTCTATCCAGACTTGTCGACTCACCGACTGATCCTTTTACAGAGCTTCAGCTCTTCGACTGAATCACTTACACAGAAGCTTGAGCTTCAACTTCTCCCTTTTACAGAGCTTCGGCTCTTCAACTGGATCACTTACACAGAATCTTGAGCTTCAACTTCTATTTCTTTCCTTTCTCACCCAAAGTTCTCTCTAATGTCTAACTTGATTTACAATTTCCTTCTTCTATTTATAGGCAACCTGAAAATTGCTTCTACATGAGTCCACTGACTCTCCATTAAAGCTGTAATAACTATATACCTACAACTTAGCTTCAGAAATAAATTTGACTGGTTTACATTGCCGAAACGTGGACTCTACCCTCTTGTCAGACTGACCGACCAGATCTTGACTAATATAGACTTTCACAAAGTCGACTCAGAGTTAGGTACGGATCTGCGAGTGATTAATATTTCCAACACTAATGAGGGGCTGAACTTCAGGTATCATTATGGCTATCCCTGCTATACGTTGTTGCTTCTTTGTTGTTGATATCGGTTAGGACGCAACCGTTTCAATCGATGGACAGTAGAGGGCTAGGATGTAGCCGTTTCAATTGCTGGATGATAAACTGCTCTAGGAATTAAATCATCCCATTTTTTCAAAAGCTAGCAGTAGCGACAGCTTAGGGCTAATTTGCTCACCTCAAAGTGAAGTGTGAACATGTGTTGGTTCTTAGCTATGCCAATCTAATGTCACTGTCGCTTGGCAATTGAATGAATTGCATGTAAGACACTCATCCATCTGTCACTCCCTCCAAGGACTCAAACAATTCAATTCCTTTTTAGAGGTTGGGAAATTCATAGAGTTGTACACATTTTATATTTAATAAGTTTTTAGTTTCTCCACAAATGAGGAAACACTTTATAAAATGCAAATTCTCATTCTAGTTTTTCTAATATTATAAATGCATAAACACATTGTAAAAAGCAAAGTCTTTTTCTAGTTTTTACAATATTATAAATGCATAGATATCTTATTTTGGTCTGGGTACGTTTTTTTTACATATACTAAAATAATAGATCCTACATATAGTTGGATTAAATAAAATTAAAAAAGTACTTTACAGAGGATACCCAGATTTCTGGGTGGATGTTATTATGCTTCGCAAATGATCCTACAATCATTCTACAATCCAACCTTGTAATTCGGTCGAAGTTGATGTTTCCCAGTATTGAACTTTTCAGGCTCCGAGTCCTTATATATCAAAGGTTGTGCATCTGTACTCCTTTATTCATTAAGGTTTATTCATTCCAGTTTAGAACTTCTCAAATAGATATTTATAGTGTGAATATTTATAGCAACCAATAACCTAGCTGCATGCTTGTTGATGCACTATTTTCAAGGATCATCTATGCATTATGTTAATGATTGCAGTGCATTCAAACCTATTTCTAAATTTTATAATTACTTATTGACATTTGGCAGGAACGTTTCATCTTGGACCTCTTATAACATCTAATAACAATCTGATGCATTTCTATGTGTACTGTGTTTTTCTTGTCTTAATTGGTAGCATAGGAATTGCAAAACTCCTCAACCTAGTCCTGATATCAAAACATTGTTTGTTGATCACACTCGTGAGCCTTCAACTGGAGCTCTAACAACACCTCCAGTAGATAATCATCTTATGGGTTCTATTCAAATAGGGAGGTTGTTCCCTCCCAGTGCTACATTGAATGTTGTGAGGCACCACTTTGACTAGTATCTTGAATATGATCTGTTTCATGTTTCTCCACCTTTCGAAAAAGTGCCAGTGATCTATTTGTTATCCAAAACCAAGCCGACTAAACTTGAGTTTATGGGTCAGTCGATATGGTCAGTCGATATTAAAATTTAATTTTCACTTTTCACGCCGACCACTTTTTCTTTTTCATTTGTCGGGTGAAACTTGTCTATCTCCCGACTAGACAAGTTTATAAATTTTAGTCGGTCTTTCCACTTGACTAAATTTACTTCGACTTACTTGTCGGTTCTACCAACTAATTTTACCTCGACCACTTGTCACTTCTAAGTCGGCTGACTTCTTTGACTTCTCAAGTCGGTTCACCTCTCTGACCACTCAAGTCAGTTGACCTCTTCGACCACTCAATTCGGCGACCTCTTCAACCACTCAAGTCGGTGACCTCGGTCAGCTGACTCAACCAACCTCTCAAGTCGGTTCACTTTGGTCGAAATCTACAAAGTATGTTTCTTAGTCTAAAGACTTAAGAAATTACAAATGCTTTTCACCTGTGAGTAAGATGAAGTAAAATGGACACATTTACAAATCCAAATAACTTATAAAAACATATGCCCAAATATGTAGGAAGACTTGAGTCGACCAATGTGCCGTAAAACCTAGAACTTTCACGTGTTAAGAAATTTATGGGTTCTTTGATATTTCACTTAACAGTAATTGTAAAAGACATTTACAGAAGTAAATCTAGAAATATGTGCAGCCAAATAATCATGCATTCAAACATAAACTATTTCATATATTTAACTATGCGGAAATAACAAAGTATTACAAACGTGTCGGTCCAGACTTTTCGGTCTAAACTTGTTGGTACAGACTTGTCCTTTTACAAAGCTTCAGCTCTTTGACTAAATCACTTACACAGAAGCTTGAGCTTCGACTTCTCTTTTCTCACCCTGAGTTCCTCCAGTGTCTATTTTCTGTAATCTCTCTTAACTCTCTGTCTCTAACCTAAATTACAATTTGCTTCTTCTATTTGTAGGCAACCTGGAGATTGCTTCTACATGGGTTGTCTGACTCGCCATTAAAGACTGTAATAACTATCTACCTAACAGATTAGCTTCAGAAATAAATTCAACTGGTTTACATTGCCGAATCGTGGACTCTTCCCTCTTGTTAGACTGACAGATAAGATCTTGACTAATACACACTCTGACAGAGTCGACGACTAAGAGTGAGGTACGGATCTGCGATTAATTACATTTTTTCAACACCCCCCCTTAATTATAAGCAGATGGGGATTTTTAAAACAAAATTTACAAAATGTTTCAGAGCTTAGACATGCTCTATTTATGACAGAGTTCATTGTGGAGAACTTGTCATTCCAAGATAACTACGCAGATACTGAAAAGTATCCTTTGCCAATGGCTTCGTAAAGATGTTGGCAAGTTGGTCTTCAGACCTGTAAAATTCCAAACAAATTTCTTTGTCGTTCACCAACTCTCTTATAAAATGAAACCTTGTGTCGATGTGCTTGGTTCTCTTGTGAAACACATGATTCTTTGATAATGCTATGGCTGAATTGCTGTCGCAGAAGATTGTTGTCGGTTCTTAATGGTTCAATGACAAGTCTTTTAAGACTCTTCTCATCCAGACAGCTTGACATGCAGCACTTGTTGCTGCAACATACTCTGCTTCAGCTGAAGATAGAGTTACTATGCGTTGTTTCTTTGAATCCCATGAAACAACACCTGTACCAAAATGAAATCTGTACCTAGATGTGCTTTTCCTGTCATCTATGCTACCTCCATTGTCATTGTCAGTGTAACCAATGAGTTTAAAATTTTCTGAGGTTGAATACATAATACCAAGGTCTTTTGTGCCACTTACATACCTCAGAATTCTTTTACCTACTTGCCAATGTGAGTCTTTTGGTGACTCCATGAACCTTGAGATCAAACTTACTCCATACATAATGTCTGGTCTTGTTGCTGTCAAATACATAAGGTTGCCAACAAGCCTTTTTAATAGCGTAGGATCAACAGTGGATCATTCATCATCCTTGCTCAATTTTAAACCTGTTATCACTGGTGTTGGGGCTGTCTTGCAATTAGACATGTTAAATATTTTTAAAACTTCACTTGCATACTTTGTCTATGATATAAAAATACCACTTTCAGATTGCTAAACTTCAATGCCCAGAAAAAACTTCATAAGCTCCATATCAATCATTTCAAATTCATTTTCCATGACTGTTTTAAAATCTGCTATGCCATTATCACTAGTAAATATGAAATTATATACATACAAGAAGACAATTAACATCTTACCTTGCTCATTCACTTTCACTTCTATGAAATCCATTTTCAGTGAGATAGGAATCAATACGACTGTACCAAGCTCTAGGAGCTTGCTTCAAACCATATAACGCCTTTTTCAGCCTATACACTTTATGTCCTTGATGGGGAACTTCATACCCTTGTGGTTGTTCCACATATATGTTGGAGCAGGGTCCTGCAGCTACAGAAGAACCTGCTAGTTTTGGCGGAAAGAGGACAAGGCAGAGCTACGACGCCGTAGCACGTTTCCAGCTGGAGAGCAGAGCAGGAAACCATGACTTTTTGGGATAGAAGAGTCAAGAAGGCAACGGTACCCGAGCGGCCGAGAGAAGAAAGCTCAACCACTGCATTGAAGGCAGCGACAGAAGACAGGAGGGCTCAGCAACCCTCATAAAGAAGAAGGAGCAACAAGGCTCAAGCATTGAAGGCGAAGGACAGGAAGAGAAGCGGTGCATAGTACCCATGATCAGTGCCGGGAAGCATGGAAGACTGCAGAGAGCTGTGGTGTGACGGGAAGCGGCTACCTCAAGGACAGAGAGGACCGACTGTCACTAATTTGGGTATGGGGTTACTGTTGGGACAGGCCCACAGTGTTGTAATGGCGAGACCTTCAGGCCGCCTATAAAAGCATATATTTTGTATTGTAAAGGGTTGGTTGATTAGTTAGTTAGCTAATCAGTCAGTTAGCCAGTTGGTTGGCTCATAGGATTGAGTCGTTGGTTGTTCAGTTGATTATTTTTGTAGTTCAGGAGTCAATCAGATAGACTGTGCTGTAACGATCCAGATACTTAGCTTGTCTGTGAGTCATTCGAGTCTGTATGTAACCATCCACAGAGAGGAAGAGAGGGAAGGATATATTGAAGAAAGGCAATATAGAGATAGAAATAGACCAGAGATCTAGAAGAGATCTCGCACTGCATAGGCAGTGCAACAGACTGTGCTAACTTCCCTCAAGATATATAATAGAAGCACAGTTTGGTGGACGTAACTCCCATCCTGGAGGCGAACCACGTTAAATCTACGTGTTATGTGTTGTATGAATGTGATTGTATTTGCTTATTGTTACTGGTTATTATGCATATGATGTTAGTTGCAGTAAGTGAATGTATGTATGGCTCAGTTCATGATAATGCAAGAGGATAGAGATAAGTTGAAGTATTCTAGTAAGCTGTTTAAGGACTCCTTTACGTCTATTTCTAATGACCATTTAATCACAATATAACTTCTGCAAAGTAGAGTTTCATACACCGGCACAGTCAACGCTAAGAGCGCAAATTCGTAGTGGTAGGATATCGCAGAGAGGCGATATCGCACCGGCAGAGGAGCTGCGGTGCGCGATACTGCGAGCTGAGGGCTTAGCGTTGAGGAGAGGGTTGGTGTTCTGCGGTGCGCAGAGGTGCGATAGGGTTGGAGGTATTGTGAGAAAGTGGAAGTTGTGCGATGAGGGAAGAGATTGTGCGACTTGCGCGTGGATAAGAATCGCACGGCTAAAAGTGCTGCGAGTAGAAGGGGACGTGCGATGCGCAGAAATAGCTGGCCTTGGGGTTCACAGTAGTAAGAAAAGGGATGTAGGATGCACAGAACCTGGTCCAAGACACTTGAGTCTTGGCCAACCCATTAGATTCAGTTCGGGTGAGACTTCAGATCGCTTCACGGTCTGTTGCCGAAAGGGCCAGTGAGTTTGGGGTGTTGTTGATTAATTATAGTAAACCTGGGTCTGCCCATGCAATCAACAAATGGTTCCGTTGCCGGTTTAAACGACTGGGAGTCAATGTTCTGTTGGCATCCTACGAGAGAAGAGTTTCACCAGCGGCTGGATTCAGACTTAAGGGATTTCGCCAAGAAAGAGAATAGGAGTCCGAGACTAAGCACAGAGGCCTGGCTAGAGAAGCATATCACTTCAGACATACACGCTATATTTTTTGTAACCTACGGAAACGAGCTTTTCGACTGGTTATCCAAGTTGACAGATAGGAACACATTCAAGAAGAAAAGAAACATCGTCTGGACACCGGAGCTGATTCAGACCGTACAGAACCTTGATAATCCGATTACGAGAGCAGTAGACTTCTGGCTTAGCAGTGTGCTAGAAGGCTACGTCACAGAATTTGTAGTTGACCAGAGAAAGAGCTTTAGTGCAGCCGAACGATACTTCTTCAGAGGATATCGCGGTAAGTACCTAAGATCTCTAAACTTGTCCCTTAAGATGCTGCTATATGAAAAAGGAACAATGGATCTA
>LPNX011101102.1:290723-357777 GCA_001517045.1 Pseudotsuga menziesii
CAGTTCAGATAGTATTAGACAACAGATCCCTAGCACCACCGAGGAACCAGAGGGGGGTATCCCTTACCACCCCTATACTCCACAGAAACAGACAGGGACTCAGAATAATCCCGTAGCTACTCCATCTAGTAGTTCACAGTCAGTACCTACTCCCGTTACAACACCTTCACCTACACCGCTGAGTGGTAGTACTCCAGTCAGTCAGAACCTACCACAGAGAAATAGAATGGGAGACGACATGAAGCTACCTATTTTTAAAGGTACAGGAGCAGAAGACCCGAAACAGCATTGGTTCCTATGAGAAGCTATGTGGACCATTAAAACAATCAACGATGATAACCTTAAACTTGTACAGTTGGTCACCACACTCAGAGACAGAGCCTTGACATGGTACATAAAGTATACTACATTACCCAAGACGCTTGCCCAGGTCAAGAACGCCATGATTAAAGAGTTTAAGAAACCTAAGTCTGAGTCTCAGTGCATTACAGAGCTTAAGGATATTAAGCAGCTACCATTAGAGTCAGTATGGGACTTTGACCAGAAATTCAAAGCTCTTATAGACCAAGTCAGTTTTGAGTTTGCGCCGGAGCAGCATAAAGAATGGTTTATTACAGCGCTGCTCCCTCATATCAGAATGGCACTAATGCAGCAGAAACTCACTACTCAAGATGAAGCACTGGAGATGGCAATGAAACTAGAGGCTTCACCTTTAGCAGAAACCAGTACAGGCATGACAACTCTACAGACTCAGTTGGCCAACCTTACGTTACAGATACACGAACTTAAAAAAGGGAAATTGGTTATGCAAGACATATGGTGCATAAAGTGTAGAGCACAGGGCCACAGTAAAGATAATTGTCCAGTCTTTGCAGACTATTTAGCATCAGGGGCTCCTAACCCCTTACCACGAACACAAGGGCCATGGTGTGAAATATGTAGAACACAAGGACATCCACCTCAGCAATGCCCTTTGCTTCAAAAGTATGTACAGACACCTAAAAACTTATATTGTATCTTCTGTAAATCCGTTGGGCATGATCCACAAGATTACCGAGCTTATGATCTCCTGTCAGAAAGAACGCAGGATGTGTACAGAGTCCAAGCAGACACACAGGGTCCAGCAACAGGACCACAGCCGGATCAGGCTTACGGAGGCCGTGGAGGAGGATTCAGAGGACGAGGCCGTGGAGGAGGCTTCGCATGAGGAGGAGGTTTTGTCCAAGGTCGTGGACCAGTCACTTGTTATAATTGTGGAATTGTAGGACACTATGCTAGGGACTACCAGATCACCACTACTACTTGTAATTACTGCAAATCTTATGATCATACCATAGAAGAGTGTCCCATCTTGATAGCTAAGATCAGAGATCCTAAACCAGCCACACACCAAAACATCTAGCTTATTGCTGCTGAACCTAAGGAACCAGAACCAACATTTAACATTGTGACTCAGAGCGGTGCTTCCACCAGTGGCACATCGTAGGAGACCGGACAGAACACAAGTCAGGGGTGGGTGCGTAGAGCTCCTACTAAAGCAACCGCGCTTGACCTACAGAAGAATAAAGAGACCTTTCATGAAGCTAAGGCTTCCTTTGATGAACCTACACTATCAGGACCACAGGTACCTCCGTCTAGGGGCGTACCGCAGCAAGTACCTTGTAGCGATATCTCTGAGCAGGCGCAGCAGGCTACCACATCCGGAAGATGTGACGAGGATGAATCGACAGGAAGTATACAAGCCTTCCTGCACAGCTGCTTGAAACTCCTGAGAAATGATAAAGTTGTTGGTGAGATACAGCGTATGATAGATCAGTGTCAGCAACCCTCTCTCTCGGGCAGTGCACACCGCGCCGTCCATAATATTACAAGACATGCAAGGACAGGAAGAGAGATGAAATTCACAGCACAGATCGGTGAATTTGAAATGGATGAGGTTGTCTTAGACCTAGGATCAGAGGTGAATGTTCTAACTAAACAGACATGGGAACAGATGGGTAGCCCTCAGTTAGCCCTATCACATATCCACCTGAGATTAGCTAATCAGCAGCGAGTATCACCATTGGGTCGACTATCGCAGGTACCAGTTGATATCGACGGAGTTTGTACTTTTGTGGACTTCGAGGTTATAGAAATCATTGGTGACAGTCGACCATATCCAGCACTACTGATTATTGATTGGGCAATTGGCAGCAAAGTTGTCATTGACCTAAAGAAAAGACAAATGACCTTTGAGGATGCGCAGATCCGAGTCATCGCACCGCTGGATCCTTACCAAGGACCTAGATATATCGAACCTATCAGAGCAGAGGAAGAGGCACATAACATCGATACTCTATACCAGATGACAGCAAACCAGAACGACTATATAAATCCAACCGCAGAAGGGAATATTAGTTGGCGATGCGACAGCTCATGCGCATCAGATTCGGATGTTGGTCTAGAAAACTGGCAGAACAGACTTTACGAAGTCTCATCGCGCAGATGTGCGTTTATAAGTAAGTCACTGCGATGGATTGGCGCCGAGATCGCTGAGACTCCATCATATCATGGTCTGATGGATATCCAGGATTTTCTTGAACAGTTTGAGCAACAAATTCCTCCTAAGCAGAGGATTGCAGCTATGGACCTTGCAGATCGAGCTACACCTGCAAGATGGTGGTATGTGCATAAAGAGAATATCGCATCATGGGATAATATGAAAAGACTGATGGCAATCAGATTTTCTGACAACAGAGAGTATGTTCAACAGAAATATACAGGAGAAACTGACCCCAGGATACACATTCAGACATGTGAACAGAACTGGTCGGACATTCCAGAGGATGAATGGGTTCACAGATTCATTCACACATTGGACACAGTTCCAAGGAATTGGTATACAGAGACCAAGCTGCGCAAAGGAACAACCACATGGCCGCTTATGACAGAAAGCTTCCTACTCACCTTTGCGTTTGAGTCAGAACATCCAAGTGTTGCTCAGGCCCTAGATATAATCAAGACAAAGATTTTTGAGGATCGCACCATCTCAGTACCAGTCCAACCTGAGTGGACCATCCAGCTAGAAGAGGCGTTGGAATGCTATAATTTTAAATAAGAATCAGAGGAGGCAGAGGAGGATCCTCGCAACACTAGCATTTCAGAATCAGAAGGCACTCGCAATGTAGAAGGACCATAGTTAGAGATTCCAGCGATCACTAAGCCTATCAAGATTAAAAAGATCAATATTGGCACAGACGTAGAACCTAAGTTTGCCTCTATTGGAGACTACTGGAATGATGAAACAGTCGGCCACATTGCAGATCTGTTACATGACTATCAGGACCTATTTCCCACCAAGTTCACAGAGATGAAGGGAATAGTTGGAGACCTGGGAGTCATGAGGATACCATTAAAGGAGGATGCTAGACCAGTTAAGCAGCGTCCATACAGATTGAATCCGCGCTACAAAGAAAAAGTAAAGGATGAAATTGATAAAATGCTAACAGCAGACATCATTGAACCAGTAGAAGAAAGCGAATGGGTTAGCCCTATGGTAGTGCAAGAAAAAAAAACAAAAGGGGACATCAGGATCTGTGTTGATCTGTGAAAACTCAACGATGCATCACTTCATGATCCATTTCCAACATCGTTCACTGATGAAGTATTAGACAACGTGGGAGGACAAGAGGTCTACTCCTTCACTGACGGGTTTTCAGGCTACCATCAGATCAGAATACATCCAGAAGATCGATCCAAGACCCCCTTTGCAACAGAATGGGGCTCATTCCAGTATACGGTAATGCCCTTTGGTCTTAAGAATGCACCAGCTATATTTTCTAGAGTAGTAGTTGCTGTATAATGCCCTTTAGTCTTAAGAATGCACCAGCCATTAGAGAGAATTTGAGGTCAAAAATGGGCCTCCTAAGAGATGTACTACAAAAATATAAGATATATTAAAATATTATGAGTTAGGGGTTTTATGGGGTAGGTATATATGCCAACTCACCTCCTACACTAATTTTTATGCACAATATAAATAACCATGGTTGAGTTACTTTTCTAATTTGACTATAAATAAAATTAATAAAATAACTCTAGAATGATGTGACTAAGATTCATTGTAAATTCCCAAAAATTTATTGTCCTTTAACATTTATTTGTCTTGAACTTGTAAATAAAATTTAAAAAATGAATTTAATTTATATGCATAACTAACATATTTTTTTCATATAAATATCATTCATGAATTTAATTTATTTTAAAAGTACAAGATTATATATATTAGTTTGCCATTATGATACTAAATACAATGGAGTGAATATATAATTTAAAATTAAAAAACATGAAAATGACAATATATTATTTTATAAAAAAATGTGAAAAGACCTTTTTATGAATTATGAGTACTTTACTTGAAAATGACAATAATATTATTTTATGAAAAAGTGAATTGTGAGTACTTTACTTGAAAATAAAAATAATATTATTTTATGAGAAAGTGTGAAATGACTTTTATTGTGAGTACTTCACTTTATGACTTAAAAGTACTTGTACCACTACCTTGGTTAACTATAGATTTTCATCCACCATAGAAAATGTGACAAATAAGCATTTTTAACTCATGCAATGCCACCTCAACCATGGGGGATGATGTCATCTACTAGAATGTAATTGGTTGATTTTTATAGTACATTTTGGTCCTTTTGAGGCCCATTTGGTCTTAAGAATGCACCAGCTATATTTTCTAGAGTAGTAGTTGCTGTATTTAAAGAATACATTCATAAATTCTTGGAAGTATATTTTGATGATTGGATTGTATTTGGGTTAATCAATAAGCACATAGGCGATCTAAGACTGATGTTAGAGAAATGTAGGCAGTACCAGATCTCTCTAAACTTGAAAAAATGTATATTATGTGCACCATTTGGTATCTTGTTGGGTCACATTGTTTGCAGACAAGGCTTGATGGTAGATCCCGCCAAGATCGCTATCATTGTAAACCTTCCAGCACCTAACTCAGTCAAGCAACTGAGGACAGTACTTGGCCATACCAGGTACTACAGAAAGTTCATCAAGGGCAATGCAAAGATTACAGCGCCGATGGATAAATTGCTCAAGAAGGATGTAAAATTCCTATGGAATGAGGAATGCCAGCAGAGTCTAGACATACTGAAGGAGAAGATGGTTACAGCACCCATCCTAGTATTCCCGGACTGGACTAAGCATTTCCATGTACATGTGGATGCATCGGGCATCGCATTAGGAGTCGTCTTGACCCAGCCAAGAGAAGGGGATCTTGATCATCCCATCGCATATTCTAGCAGAAAGCTATCAACAGCGGAAAAGAACTACACCACGACAGAAAGGGAGGGCTTAGCTATGGTATATGCGCTGCAGAAGTTCAGGCACTATCTATTGGGTGCCTCGTTTAAAATGTTTACTGACCATTCCGCACTGAAGTACCTAGTTAATAAACCGGTGTTAGGGGGAAGAATCTGCAGATGGTTACTCCTCTTCCAGGAGTATGATTTTGAAATCATTGTGAAACCAGGAAGACTGAATGCAGGACCAGATCATCTGTCGCGGTTAGACTCAGGAGAAGAGCCCAGTAACCTAGAAGACAATCTGCCAGATGCGCCATTGTTTTCCACACAGATTGCAGATGAGTACTATGCCGACATTATTCAATTCCTCACCACAGGAGTAGCACCTGATGACTTTACTAAGCAGCAAAAGAAACAGTTGGTTGTGAAGGCAGCAGACTTCACCCTCATTGCAGGATGCCTATACAAGTTAGGTCCGGATGAAGTCCTACGCAGATGTGTAATGCCGCATGAAAAAGACACTATTATCAAAGAGGCTCATTCAGGAACCGCAGGAGGTCACTTCGCTGGAAAACCGACTGCACAGAAAATCCTAGAGGCAGGATTATGGTGGCCTACAATGCACAAAGACACCAAGGACTTCTGTAGATGCTGCGATATCTGCCAAAGGGTAGGAAAACCCTCGCGACGCGATGAAATGCCGCTGCAGCCGCAGGTCACGCTGCGCGCATTCGACAAATGGGCTATAGATTTTGTGGGTCCAATCAACCCACCAGGGAAGCGCACTGGTGCGAGATACATTATCACTGGAACAGAATACCTCACCAGATGGGTAGAGGCCAAGGCAGTAAGAAATTGTGATGCTGCTACAGCTGCACAGTTCCTTTTTGAAAACATCATTAGCAGGTTTGGATGCCCAGTAATTTTGATGAGTGACCAAGGTACACATTTCTTGAACAGTACTATTGAGGAATTAACAGAAGAATTCCAGATCCAGCACCATAAGAGCACTCCCTACCACCCGCAGGCTAATGGTACAGTGGAGGGCTTCAATAAGATTTTAGAAAATGCTCTCACTAAGATCTGTAATAGCCAGAGGAATGACTGGGACCTTAGAGTTAACGCTGTCTTATGGGAATATAGAATGACATGCAAGAAACTTACGGGACACACACCTTTCAGCTTAGTATATGGACATGAGGCTGTTATGCCTATGGAGTATATTCTTCCCAGTTTAAGAATCACTCAGATTACCAAGATGACTGATACAGACACAGTCGAAGCAGGGTTAGCACAGCTGCTTGCCTTAGAAGAAGACCGGTTCATCGCTGGATTCCATCAGAGAGTGCAGAAGGCCCGAGAAAAAGCTTGGCATGACAGACACATTAAGAACAAGACTTTCCATATCGGAGACCTGGTGCTCCTCTATGACAGCAAATTTATCAAGTTCCCAGGGAATTTTAAGACGCATTGGCTGGGGCCATACCAGATCCAACGAATCACAGAAGGAGGTGATGCTCAGCTCAGCCAGTTGAATGGGGAGCTCTTGCCCACATGGATCAATGGCAGTAGGCTGAAACTCTATAGTGATAGCCTCCCCACCTCTCAGCCCTAGCATGAACAGTTTATGACGGTGCAGATGTCCAGTGTAGTTGAAAGGAGGCATCGCATCGGGAAGGAGTCTACACAAAAAAAAAAAAAAATGTGTGATGCGGAGTTTTTTTTAAACGCTATTTGTTTGCGCAGGTGATGCGGAGTTGCATCGCAGCAGTTAGATGTTTCCCCCTGCCACGTACCTAGTTTGCAACTGACAGTGGGCTAGTCAAGTCACTATCTGACAGGTAGTTAATGAAGAAATGACCGGTATCCCCTACCGTAGATTTGGCAGCAGTTTAATAAATTTCTCTAGATTTGGTAAATCTCTGACGAGACCGGCACCCGTACGCACGCTTCGAGGGAAATTTGATCAGATTTTAGCATTTATTATGGATTGAAGGACGGGTGTGGTCTTATCCATCCAATTAATATGACTAGTACATCCAGTATAGATGACCGTTATATCCGGGATTGTCGTATTTGATACAAAAGCAGAAAGTATTCAATTGGGACAGTTACGCCTGCAGAAAAAACCGAGCGCTGGAGAGTAAGCATTAAGCATTCCCTGTGTCGAGCTAAGTTGTAACAGAGTGCTGTGGTTCTCAGAAGTTGCAACCATTGCACGTCCGCCATTTTATGATAAGTGGGTCCTATCTGAGGACGAGCCGCTGGAAAACATTTTGAGAAGATTTCAGCGTCACGGCCTTGCAAGAGCTATGGCGTCGCCATCTATAGCTAACCCGCCGAGCTCGTCCCGAACCAGAGAACCACCAAAGACGAGAAGCCATTCCCAGCTCATGGAGGAATCCAGTTCTGAGAGGGAAGATGAAGTCCGTAGTTCAATGGACTACCTCATCCCACGAGTTGAAGGCGCTCCAGACATCAAACTTTCCAAGAACGGTAAGCTTCCTGTTCCCATACCGCCAATAGATTCTCGAGTAAAGGAAAATGGCAATTTAGTAGGATATGCTGCTGCTGTCAAATTTATTGATTACAACCTGGCAGACGAAAAGACATACCCTCACTTCAAACCAGAGTCGTATCTTGTGCTCGAGAAGAACCCAAGGACAGGTAGAGAAGAATTCGCCTCCCAGCCGCATGTCCAGATTCTTGAGCGGTCAGGTCTGCTCAACGTGTTGAGACTACCCCATTTTGGGCGTAGCGCAGAAGTTAATGCTGTGGTGCGTGTCCTCCTCTCGTGTGTACATGGAGGCTATCTCTGGCTAGGTCACAAAGTCAACCTCAATGTCGACTTGATACACTGTATTACTGGCCTGTCTAAAACTGGTAAATACCCTGAAATACAGGTATCAGGAAAGACCAAGGATCCCAAGCTGCCAACAGCGCTCGTTAAAAAGTATCAGTTACAGCGAGGAGGCAGGGCTTATGATGTCATGAGCTTACAGAATGAGACACTCAGATTTACAGTCGGGCTGCTTGCAGGCAGACTGCTTACCAAGGTCCAACCAAAGGAAGTTACAGGATCGATGATCCATCTGGCCATACAAGTTACCGAAGGAGAGCAGTTCAATTGGTTGTTATTTTTATTAAACATGTTTCAGGAAGATTGTTTGGCAGCCCAAGAACAAGCCAACCACCCTTTCCACTTCTCGTGGCTGCTCATACTGTGTGCATTTGTCGTATAGAGGGAACCGCCCAACAGCCAGTTTCCGCAGATCTTAGGAGGAACACCCAGGGGTGTGCGCTATGCTAGTTTATGGGACACCAGCAGTCCAGCAAGGAAACAGGTTAACGCAATAGTATTTTATGAATATTATTTGATGTTGCAGAACGTTATCCAGCAATCACCAAGGATCAGTACAGAGACTGTGGACGCATATGATAACCGGCTTAATTTTATGGCGGACAGCCATAGAATATACCTAAGGCCTAAAAGGACTAAAAGGGATGACTGGGCTCCCGGCTGGTTCAGAATGACAATGCAGGATGTTGAGAATGTCATCAAGGGTTTTGATGACCAATGGCGGAATGAATACGAAGATACCACGCCACAGCCAATGGAGACCGACTAGACAGGCCCACCAGAAAAAGGCAAAAACCCACTAGACACCGAGGCACACCAAACAACAGAAGTACCGCTACACGGCCAGAAGAAAAGAGATGTACTAGAAGAATCAGCAACAACGCCCCCTACAAAGGATGGAAGCCAGGAGACCACAACGACGCAGGGGAGGAAGAAGCAGAAAAATTCAAAACCAACTCTGAAGACAGCACTAACAGACGATGATTACGAACTCATCGCAACAAGGACATGTGATACACTCAGGGATTCATTTGATGAGGTGAAGAAACCACAGGAAAAGATCCAGAGCACTGTAGAAAAGCAGCTCATGGACATACGAACAATTACAGAGAAGGCTGCCACGACACAAGCTCCTCCAGTAAAGGTGCCCACTGGAGAAGCTTCAACATCGACAGTACCCCGTGAGGGAGTTTGGCAAAAGATCGCCTCAACAATATTGTGTTGATCCCACCGGGTAGTATCAGACTCTCGGTGACAATGGCGGACCCACCAGTCCAGTTTAAGCAACCCCTTGAGGTTAACCTCGCAGAGGTTCACATTGATCAGTTGCACAGAATCCAACAGCAGTTAAGTGCAGAGCTCAGGAGTAGAGAGCTTGTGACTTACCAGCAGAATGCACAGTTAAAGCAAAAGAACGCGGCACTCGCAACCAGCTATCAGAAGAAGGTAGACGAGTTAACAACATATCAGAACAAGGATCAGGAATTCTCCCAGGTACTACAGAATATTGCACTCGAACTCCCTAACTGCAACATCGAGTTTTCACTGCCTACCCCGAAGAAGCTACAAAGAGTTGCAGAAAGAGAAAAGGTTCTCGAAGAAACTGTAGCTAAGATGGATGAGAATGTAGCCAGGATAAAGGCAGACCACGAGATGCAGCTCACCGAGCTTGAGGCACATCTACGAGATACCTCCCTAGCAGACCAGAAAGCGCGAGTGGAATCCTTGCGACTCACCTCTGCGCAGATACAATCATGCATTGACGAAGCCCAGGTATTACTAACGAATGTAATGAACACATGGGCTGAGTTAGATGAGCCACCACAAAAGGTCGAGATCCAACAGAAAATACAACAAGTAGAGAACACTGCGGTGGCCATGAAAGAAGAAATCAAGAGCCTAGCATCTCTTCAGAAGATGCGGAAAACGAAGGAGATAAACCAATTACAGCAAGAGGTGCAGCAGTTAAGAACCAAGGAGCTGCACATCACTGACCTGCTTCAACCTTTTCAGGAGCAAATCACAGAATTAGTTGACATGGTTGAGCAGAAGGTAAAGGAATTCACGACCACCAGAGAGAAAATTGAAGGAACATAGGACTCCAAGATTGATCAAGCATTGCTTGATTCAGCGAAACAAAGTGCCGAGGAGATGAAGAATGAAGCCGCAGGACTTCAAGGCAGGTTACAACGTACTTCGCAGGAGGCGAAGGATAAGTTGCAGTAGGAGAAGACTGTTCCAGGTCGCTCGGGGGCGAGCCACAAGTAAGTGTTAGGGAACTGTTGGAGCAGGGTCCCGCAGCTACAGAAGAAGCTGCTAGTTTTGGCGGAAAGATATAAGTTTTGGCGGAAAGATATAAGTTTTGGCGGAAAGAGGACAAGGCAGAGCTACGACGCCGTAGCACGTTTCCAGCTGGAGAGCAGAGCCGGAAACCATGACTTTTTGGGATAGAAGAGTCAAGAAGGCAACGGTACCCGAGCGGCCGAGAGAAGAAAGCTCAACCACTGCATTGAAGGCAGCGGCGGAAGACACGAGGGCTCAGCGACCCTCATAAAGAAGAAGGAGCAACGAGGCTCAAGCATTGAAGGCGAAGGACGGGAAGAGAAGTGGTGCATAGTACCCATGGTCAGTGCCGGGAAGCATGGAAGACTGCAGAGAGCTATGGTGTGACGGGAAGCGGCTACCTCAAGGACAGAGAGGACCGACTGTCACTAATTTGGGTATGGGGTTACTGTTGGGACAGGCCCACAGTGTTGTAATGGCGAGACCTTCGGGCTGCCTATAAAAGCATATATTTTGTATTGTAAAGGGTTGGTTGATTAGTTAGTTAGATAATCAGTCAATTAGCCAGTTGGTTGGCTCATAGGATTGAGTCGTTGGTTGTTCAGTTGATTATTTTTGTATTTCAGGAGTCAATCAGACAGACTGTGCTGTAACGATCCAGATACTTAGCTTGTCTGTGAGTCATTCGAGTCTGTATGTAACCATCCACAGAGAGGAAGAGAGGGAAGGATATATTAAAGAAAGGCAATATAGAGATAGAAATAGACCAGAGATCTAGAAGAGATCTCGCACTGCATAGGCAGTGCAACAGACTGTGCTAACTTCCCTCAAGATATATAATAGAAGCACAGTTTGGTGGACGTAACTCCCATCCTGGGGGTGAACCACGTTAAATCTGTGTGTTATGTGTTGTATGAATGTGATTGTATTTGCTTATTTTTACTGGTTATTATGCATATGATGTTAGTTGTAGTAAGTGAATGTATGTATGGCTCAGTTCATGATAATGCAAGAGGATAGAGATAAGTTGAAGTATTCTAGTAAGCTGTTTAAGGAATCCTTTACGTCTGTTTCTAATGACCATTTAATCACAATATAACTTCTGCAAAGTAGAGTTTCACACACCGGAACAGTCAACGCTAAGAGCTCAAAGTCGTAGTGGTAGGATATCGCAGAGAGGCGATATCGCACCGGCAGAGGAGCTGCGGTGCGCGATACTGTGAGCTGAGGGCTTAGCGTTGAGGAGAGGGTTGGTGTTCCGCGGTGCGCAGAGGTGCAATAGGGTTGGAGGTATTGTGAGAAAGTGGAAGTTGTGCGACGAGGGAAGAGATTGTGCGACTTGCGCGTGGATAAGAATCGCACGGCTAAAAGTGCTGCGAGTAGAAGGGGACGTGCGATGCGTAGAAATAGCTGGCCTTGGGGTTCATAGGAGTAAGAAAAGGGACGTAGGATGCACAGAACCTGGTCCAAGACACTTGAGTCTTGGCCAACCCATTAGATTCACTTCGGGTGAGACTTCAGATCGCTTCGCGGTCTGTTGCCGAAAGGGCCAGTGAGTTTGGGGTGTTGTTGATTAATTATAGTAAACCCGGGTTTGCCCATGCAATCAACAATATACTTCCTCTTCTAGATAGCCATTTAAGAATGCCAACTTGACATACATTTGATGAAAATGTCATTCGTTTTGTGCAACAATGGCCAAAAATGTTCTGACTGTATCCATGCGTGCAACAGGTGCAAACGTTTCATTGAAGTCGATGTCAGGTTGTTGTGTGAACCCTCTTGCTACCATTCTTGCCTTGTGATTTTGCACATTCCCATCAGCATCTTGCTTTGTATTATAAATCCATTTGACATTCATTACATCCTTGTCTTTTGGTACATCAACCAGTTCCCATGTTTGGATTTTCTCAATGCATTCTATTTCTTCATCCATGGCTTGTGCCCATACTTCTTCTTCAACAGCTTCTTCAAATGTTAGTAGATCATATGTAGGTGCAAATAATGCAAAGAGAGAGAATGAATTAGGTGTACCAGTTTCATTTATCTCCCGCAGACTTCTTGTCTTCACTAGTTCTGTCGATGTCGATCTTGACGAAATGCTTAATGGAGTCTAATGTCCTCTTGGTGTGCTTGTCGGTGTAGCTTGAGCTACAACTTGTGTCAATGGTCCTTGTGCTAAACCATGTCTTGGTGTCATGGGGGTTTACGGTGCTACGACCGGTTGACTTACATGTGGTATTTGAACCACTTCCTCTTCCATATCATCATTGTCGACGTTCGACACAATGTTGACATTTATGTCGACATTTTTATCCCATGATTCATTCTCGACAAATTGAACATCTTGACTGATTATCACTTTCCTTGCGACAGGGTCATACAGCTTGTATGCTTTTGTGTCTTCTGAATAGCTGAAAAAAATACATTTCTATCCCTTCTTGTTTAGCTTCCTTCTCAGCTCATCTGGAACATGAGCATATGCAACACAACCAAAAAATTTTAAATGTGAAACACTATGATTCATACCTGTCCATGCTTCTTGGGGAACTTTGTTCTTCACACTCTTTGTTGGACATCGGTTCATAATGTATATGGCAGTTGCGACTGCTTCACCCCAATATTCATTTGGCAAATGCTTGGCTGCCAACATGCTGCGTGCCATCTCGATGATGGTTCTGTTCTTTCTTTCAGCTATACCGTTCTGCTGAGGTGTATACTGTGCAGTGAATTGCTTTTGTATGCCATGGGTCTTTCAAAAATTCAGAAATTCATTTGAAACATATTCACCTCCTCTGTCGGTCCTTAATATCATGATGCGGTGACCACTCGGGTTCTCCACGAGTGCCTTGAACTGCTGAAAATAACCAAATGCATCAGATTTATGTTTCAGAAAATATACCCATGTTTTTCTTGAGTAGTCATCAATAAAGGTTAGAAAATACTTGCAGCCACCAATGGATGATGTCTGCATTGGACCACAAATGTCAGAGTCCACAATTTCAAGTGGTGTGCATGCTCTATAGGACTTTCTGACTGGAAAAGTCTCACTGTGCTGCTTGCCAAAAATGCAGCCTTCACAAACCGTCTCTGGTTTATCGATCAATGGTAATCCCTTCACCATATTCTTTGTGTGCAGTAGCTTCAGCCCACCAAAATTCAGATGTCCAAATCTAAAATGCCACAACCAAGATTCATTCTGAACTTCCGTCTGAAATGCAGCTTGCAAATTAGTGCTGCAATTTTCTCTCTTGTCGAGGAGATCGACTGTTTCTTCACTTTCTGCCTTGAATGCACATCCTGAGTTTGCTTTCCCTTTTATGTCGGGAACTATCCTCAATGGAAACAAGCGATTGCTTGTCATTGGCACTTTTTCTATCAGCTGGTCACTTGGACGCTTGTCTTTGATCACACAGTGTTCATCTTCCATGTAGACTCTGTAGCCTTTTTGTAACAACTGTCCAATGCTTAAAAAATTATGTTTCAGACCTTCAACATGATAGATATCAGGGATACACTTACTCTCGCCCTGTTTGGTTATAATATCAACAGTGCCTTTTCCTAAGACAGTAACTTGGACATTGTTTGCAAGTGTATCATTAGTTTTAATTGAATTGTCTAGACTGGAAAACAAATTTAAATTACCAGTCATGTGGTTGCTACATTTTGAATCTAAGTACCATATGTCATGTGGACTTTCTTGAACAGCATTGCATTCAAGTGGAGATGTCGATGCCATTAACATTGCACTTGTCGAAGTGTTGGTGCTAGTCGACTGACTTGGGCTTTGCCTTCCTTGGTCATATTGCTTCTTCCTGCATTCATATGCATAATGACCAAAGTTCTTATAGTAATGACATTGAATTTTTGATTTATCAAGCCTCTAGCCACTTGGCTAACTTGGGTTCTGGTTATCTCCTCTGCCACCGACATTTGTAGGACTTTTGCCTTGTCCTCCTCTTGAAGAAATTCTTCCTCTAGCTCTAAAGTTGTTTCTCCCCATGCCTCTACCACGACTTATGGATGATTGTGCTATAAATGCACCTTCCAGCGATGTTTGTGTTATGCTAAGTTTGTGTTCATGATTGATGAGTGAAGCTTGCAACTCATCAATGGTAAATGTCGTCATGTCTGTGTGTTCTTCTAAGCTCACAACCAAGTTTTCAAATCTTGGGGGAATATTTCTGAGAATTTTTTCAACAACCCTTTGGTTTGCTATGGGTTCTCCATGAGATTTCAGTTGGTTTATCAACCCAACAACTCTGGTGTAGAATGTGTCTACATTCTCTTAATCTTTCACGGATAGAGATTCAAAATCTCTTCTCAGAATCTGCAGCCTGGATGTCTTTACCTTATCCAAACCTTGATAGGCAGTCTCCAAGGTATCCCATGCTTCCTTAGCATTAGTCTTTGCTTCTATTCTTGGGAATATGCTCTCATGCATAGCTTGATGTATGAAAAACAGAGCTTTTCCATCTTTCTTCCTCTGTTCCCTCAAGACATCTTTCTCAGCCTATGCGAGATTGTTATATGTTGTCATGTCTGTTGGTTCTGCATAACCATGCTGGACTATCTCCCAGACATCTTGACCTCTGAATAAAGCCTTCATTGTTAAAGACCAATATTCATAATTATTTCCTGTAAAAATTGGAGTTTTCAATGAACCAAAAGTGGAAGCCATTTTAATTTTTAATTAACTTTCCTCAGAAAATTAAATTTCCACCTTTTAAGACAAGATTTATTTCCTAAATCTTGCTATGATAAAAACCTTGCTCTGATATGAAACCAAGCTCTGATACCAATTAGCCAAAACCAAGCCGACTAAGCTTGAGTTTAGGGCTCAGTCGATATTAAAATTTAATTTTCACTTTTCATGTTGACCACTTTTTCGTTTTCACTTGTAGGGTGAAACTTGTCTATCTCCCGACTAGACACGTTTATAAATTTTAGTCGATCTTTCCACTCGACTAAATTTACTTCAACTTACTTGTTGGTTCTACCGAAAGTTTTACCTCGACTACTTGTCACTTCTAAGTCAGCTGACTTCTTCAACTTCTCAAGTCGGTTCACCTCTCCGACCACTCAAGTCGGCGACCTCTTCGACCGCTCAAGTCGGCAACCTCAATCGGCTGACTCAACTGACCTCTCAAGTCGGTTCACTTTGGTCGAAATCTACAAAGTATGTTTCTTAGTCTGAAGATTTAAGAAATTACAAATGATTTTCACCTATGATTAATATGAAGCAAAATGGACACATTTACAAATCCAAATAACTTATAAAAACATATGCCCAAATATGTAGGAAGACTTGAGTCGACCAATGTGCCGTAAAACCTGGAACTTTCACATGGTGAGAAATTTATGGGTTCTTTGATCTTTTACTTAACAGTAATTGTAAAAGACATTTACAGAAGTAAATATAGAAACATGTGCGGCCAAATAATCATGCATTCAACCATAAACTATTTCATATATTTAACTATGCGGAAATAACAAGTATTACAAACTTGTCGGTGCAAACTTGTCCTTTTACAGAGCTTCGGCTCTTCAACTGAATCACTTACACAAAATATTGAGCTTCGATTTCTCTTTTCTCACCCTGAGTTCCTCCAGTGTCTATTGTCTGTAATCTCTCTTGACTCTCTGTCTCTAACCTAAATTACAATTTGCTTCTTCTATTTATAGGCAACCTGAAGATTGCTTCTACATGGGTCCACTGACTCAACATTAAAGACTGTAATAACTATCTACCTAACAACTTAGCTTCAGAAATAAATTCGACTGTTTTACAATGCCGAATCATGGACTCTTCCCTCTTGTCAGACTGACAGACAAGATCTTGACTAATACAGACTCTCACTGAGTCGGCTGAGAATCATGTACGGATCTGCGAGTAATTACATTTTTCCAACACTGTTGATCTCAGTCTATATCTAGTCTTGTTTTAATAAGCTTTTAATCTGATTGGTCATAGGGATTTCAACCTCAAGTTGCTCTTGTCGCTCATAGTCTTTAAGAATGGATGGCAAATCCTAGCCCTCCTTTACAACATGCTGCAGTAACTTCTGATGCAGCTACTCCTCTGCTACGTTCAAATTCCTGGGTTAGGTAGTAATTGATATCCTTAGAATCTCATATACTTCCTATACGCTTGCATGTTGAGAATTGGAGCTATCTTAATAATTGAATCTGAATAGTAGATTTCTCTGGTCTATTGGGTTGAAAACAAAATCAATAAAGAAAGTTGGACTCTAATGTTTTCTTATTCATAATGATGGCAGGTGCTGTGATCGAATCAAAAGGCGTCCGCGTCGTCAAATTTGAAGCCTTCGTTGCCTTTCGATACTTCTTTAGCCCTTGAATATAGAAGGTCGTTAAATTATTTTGCTACAAGAAGTTAAATTAGATTCTTATAACATGCCTGGCTTGTTATTATATTAAGGTTGTAGTACCTCACTCACACTCCTTCCGCATTTGTCCTGTCTCTATTTGATGAATAGTCAGAGATAAGGTACTTATGGGTGAAGACCACAATGACACCAACAATGGTATCCATCAACAAGCGCATTTATTATAGTATTTTTGCAAAATACGTGCGCTGCTTCGCTGCGGGAGAATGGGTTTAATTGGAAAACTTGAAAGGCACTAATTATTGGAGTACACATTTCTTTTAGATGCGGTCACCAATATGTACTAGGTCTTTATGTTTTTTTTTTCGACCGAAAAAATACATTCCTTGGTATTCAATGAATCAAATGAAATTTTTACATCTTCAAGGTAAACAGACATACATACCAAACAGAACAGCAATAGTGATAACATTCCTATCATGGACAAAATAGAAAATAGTGATGACAGTCCTATATAGACATACATACTACACAAAATACAAGTATACCCGCAGTATATCAGAGTGACCCAAAGCACTATGTGATCACTACAACATGATCCCTCTCATAAGAAGGCTATCAGATACAGTCATCTATGTCCCTAAAGAAAATAACAGGTACCCAGAAATCTGATCCAAGGAGGGAGAGAGACTCCTGTATTCAGTAATAGATGCTCAACAAAACCTGAACATATCTCAATGAAACTGGTGAGAACCACAGTAATAGAATGAGCATATTCTAAAAGAGCAGTGATGAGCTTTCCCCAATAATCTCAATTCCAAAATATTCTGTAAGTAAGGGATGTCCCGGTGCCAAGTGCAGTCCCTCCTTTGATAAGATGTCTGCCCTCCTGTTATGTTCCCTATAAACATGACTGAGATCCACCCACATAAATGAGGACATGAGAATCCTAGTGTTGAGGCACCAAGCCTCAAGATTCACCATATCCAGGGTAGATTCCTTTTTTGCCCAATTTATAATCACAGAGGAGTCGCCAAAGATATGTAGGTAAGGTAACCCAATATCCTTTGCGACCCGTAGTGATGCCCAAAGTGCTAAGAGCTCTGCTCTAGTGTTGGTACAGCTGCCACATCCGAGCTTGAAGGAAAGAAGATGATGTTCATTCAGCCAGAGACAGATTCCTGCACCCCCCAAATTTTTTGCAGCCGCACCATCAAAAAAGATCATAGGATACACCAATGAAGGAGGCTTCCCAATGTTCCTAATTCTGTGCTTAAGGATCAGAGTTGGCTTAAAGGTCAAATAATCATCATAAATAATATATAACAGTCTGTTCAATATGGGCTCCTGATCTTCAAAACATAAACGGTTCCTAGCCTTCCAAATATTCCAAATGATGAAAAAAGGCATATACAGTAACTCCCCCTTCCGTGATAGCCAAAAGGTTAAATTTTCCAGTAAAGTAGGGGCACTCCAGTCCAAGTGCACATTTAAAATGCAGCCAAGGCCTCCAATGACCTCCTTCAAAAACCAATAACTGACAAAAAGATGTTCAACCGACTATGCCTCCTCTTTACAGAGACAGCATCTATTAGGACTGCTCCATCCTTTCTTGCTTAAAGTATCCCAAGTATTTAATTTTTTATTACACGAGAGCCACACAAAACATTTAATCTTAAGGGGGAAATTAAAGGACCAAATCTTCATCATAATGTCATTTTCCAGTACAGTTTTGTGATTTGAGACAATTAAATCATAAGCTTTCCTGGCAGTCACCATACCCCTCTGTTCATCATACATCCATAACAGCCTGTCCTCCGAAATACCAATCATAATACCCCCATGTGATAGTCCATTTACATAAGAGGACCACTGTTCAGCCCATACTCCTCCCAATAGCAGATCTGAGGCAGAGTACCATACAGTCCCATCCAAGCCACAGCCTTCCAAATTAAGAGCATGTGCCAGATGAGTGATTCCCAAGTCAGTGAGATATTCCCTAAGCTCCTCGGATAGGATATACTGTGAGTTGAGCCCAGCAATGGGATCAATGCCCACTCTGATTTTTAATCCATTTCCCACCTTCCATCCCAGCTGATAGGTAATCCACTCAATAATTCTGATAAACCCATTCCAAAAATAAGAAGTACCAACAATACTAAAGGACCGGCCACAAATCCAGACATCAAGAGGTCTGTTCTTTAAGTATTTATGAGCAATGATCCTGCTCCAGGTCCCAGTACCAGTAAGTAGATGCCACAAGCTCTTGCGTCTAAGAGAGATACCAAACCATTCCAGGTTCTTGATATCCCAGCCACCAAATTCAATAGGGAGAGAAAGGGATTCCCAGTTGACCAGATGGGAGTAACTGTGTCCGGCAGAGGATCCCCAAAGAAAGAAATAAATAAGTTTGCGTAGATTATTTAAAATGGATTTGGGGCATCTTGCCAATGCAAACCAATATACAGCCAAACCAATTAGTACAACTCTGATGAGGACCACTCTGCCGCCAAGAAAAAGATACCTGTAAGTCCAAATTTTAATCTTTCTTTCAAATAAATGAATAAGCTAGTTCCAATCAGATGTATGGTATCCCAATGGTTTAAGATTGAAACCCAAATATTTGAACCCCACAGTGATAGGATCCATTTTGAAAGGAAAGAGTCCAGCAAGTTCCTCCCTGAATACAGAATCTACATTCTGGTAGAGAAAAGAAGACTTTAAAGGGCTAACAGAAATCCCAGATACCCCACAGGAATAAATCAAGTGCTTCTTTATAGGCTCTCCATTCTTCAATAGTTCCTGCCCCAATAAGAATAACATCATCTACAAAAAACAGGTGCGATAAGGACAGATTGGGAGAGTACTGAAACCCAATGATCGATCCAATGTGCTGAGCATCCAAGATAATGCGGCTGAGTCCCTCCATAATCAAGATAAATAAGAGAGGTGATAAGGGACAGCCTTGTCTCAATCCTCTGGAGACAGTAAAGAAATTAGAGGGAGTCCCATTAACCAAAACAGCGATACAGGAGCTAGTAACACAACCCATAATCCAATTTACTCCCATAAGAGGAAAGCCAATCTGTATTAGCAGCAACCTAATGAAGATCCAGTTTACTCTATCAAATGCTTTTACAAGGTCCAATTTTAATACCAAGGTATCATAATTTTTAGTCTTGATCGTGTGCAGAAGTTCCTGGGTAATGCCCACAGGTTCAGTGATCTGTCTATCCTTGAGAAATCCAAATTGATTAGCAGACAGAGAGCGGTTCAATATAGGCTTAAGTCTGATAGTAGCAATCTTTGAAATAATCTTGTAGACCAGATTACATAAGGAGATCGACCGGAAATCGTCAAAGGTCAAAGGCTTTTCACATTTAGGAATCAAGGTCCAAAAAGTAGAATTCCAAGCACTCGTGACTTTACCCTGTAGTCTAGCTTGTTCCACAGCTTTAACCAGTTCCTCCCCCACCAGGTCAAAATAAGCCAGAAAAATTCAATAGGCCACCCATCATGTCCAGGACTCTTGTCCTTTTTAAACCCCCTAAGCACAGCTTCAACCTCCAAACCGAATATAGGCTGGAGGAAGCAATTTATATCATCATCCGTAGTCATATGAGGAAAGAGTCTGACCACCTTCAGTTGATCAGAAATATGAGAGGACTTATCATCACAGAATAATTTACTGAAGTGTTCTACACCAAGAGCCTTAAGATCCAAGTCCTCCGTCACAGAAATACCATCCTGGCCATTTAGTGACCAAATGGTATTAGTATTCCTTCTAGCAGAAGCAAACTGGTGAAAGAACTTCGTATTAACATCCCCCTCCTTTAACCACAGCGCCCAACTCTTCAACCTCAGAGTCGTGAGCTCATGGGCCCAGTATTTATACTTTTTTTCCTGAAGTGCATCCCATTTAAGTTTGTTAGATTCTGATAAAATACCAGAATCCCCCAATAATAAGTCCGAGATGCCAATATTTATATCCAAAATCAGCTGCCGCCTTTCAATGTTTTTGGTCTTTTCCCATTTTTTCACAGAGCTTTTAAGTCTACGTAACTTGAGGGTAAATAAATCCATATGGCTGAGGTCTGTGGAGTCCAGAGTATCATTCCAGGAGGACCAGACCAATTGCTTGAAATCCTCCTCCATCAGCCAAGCTCGATTAAATTTGAAAGGTCTGCAGGGTACATGTCTATATGGGCCCCATTCCAAACATATAGGATAATGATCTGATACATCAGATGGAGAAGCCCAGGATCTATAAAAGGAGAAGATGGGTAGGAGAGACTCAGATACCAAGAATCTGTCCAGTCTCTTGCAAGTGCCCGCATACCTAGAGTGTCTGTTCCTCCAGGTGGGGGTACAAGGGTCCATCGAAAGGTCCACCAACAAATTACCAGAGATAAGCTGAGAAAAAAATGATGCCAAAGGATCCAACCTAGCTTTCTACCCCCATACTTCAGATGATGATAAGGTGAAGTTGAGATCCCCAGCCAAAAGTAAGTTAGGCAATGCCAGCAACCCACCAGACACCAGCCTGTTCCAATAGCTAGTACGTTGTGCATAGGGGCCGTAACAGTTAATCACAACAAAGAGCTCAGCCATGCCTTTAAAAGAAGCTTTAAGTACAATACCAGCCAGTGATGAAAAATCTTTGCAGCGAACCAAGTGAGGGTCCCAACCTGCAAGAAGTCCCCCAAAGAGACCACAAGCATTAGATGCACAAAATTCCCAGCCAGGCTTGAGTTTGGAGAACAAGTAAAGTGCTTGTGCATGACTACACATAGTTTCCTGGAAAAGGATTAGATCAAGTTTAAGGTCAGATAATAACAAACCAAGGGATTTTTGTTTGGCCACCCCCCCAAAGCCATAGATATTCATAGATAGAATCTTCATGGGGACAAGGGTTCCGTAGGTGTACATGCTCTAAGTACCTGAGTGGGTGCAGGCGAGGAAGAGGAATGTCGGGCTGCCTACTTTAAACGAGTCGAAAGAGGAGTGTAGGAATTTGGATCCCCAGTGCCCTCCCGCTGGTCCTTTCTAGATATTCTGATGGTCACATCCTTAAATCTGATAGAGTCCAAAGGTAAAGTGGAAGGAGATAAAGGAGTCTTGTCCATGAAAATTGGAAGAGCAAAGAGAAGGGAAGGATCCTGAAATGCAGGTGCTTCAGGAGGACTGGATAATGAGTTTAAAGGAGAAGGTTCAGTAAGGATTGCAGGAGAAGGGAGAGAAGAAGGGGAAGTCTGTCCAGAAGAAATCAAAGGGAGAGATGGATAGTGTTCCAAGGTAAGGGGAGGGGGGCCACTTACATCAGATCTACTCAAGTTCACCGCCGGTGTAATGTAAGAGTTTTTTGCTACAGCTTCCATGTCTTCTATGTACATCAACTGACCTTTCGAGAGGTCATCGAAAGTGGAGGGAGACGACGAGTGATAGATAAGATCAATGGAGTCCTCCAGTGCATCTGTACACGGGGTATAGGAGTCACGAACAAAGGGTATCGAAGAAGCCTCCAAGGGGACAGCAAGCATAGAGCCAGTGCCAGGAGAGGTAGAGACCTCGGGTTCAGTAGAAACCTCCAGAGGAGCCGAAGGCATGTAATCAGAGTCAGGACAGGGAAACTCAGAGACAGGTATGTGATTAAACCCCTTCTTAAAAGGTAGACCAGAGTGGAAACTAGGAAAGGAATTCCGGAGGTGTCCATTTTCATGACAGAAAAAGCACCTGAAAGGCATGTGCAAGTAGTCCAATCTCTGTCTAATGATATCATCCCCACACACAATCTCGATCTCAGGAATAAGTCCCTTAGTAATGTCCACCTCAACCAGTATTTTAGCAACTCTTTTATCATAAATATGGTGGAAATCCTTCTCTAATGCAACGAATCGACCAAGAAGATTTGTCAGGTTAACTAGTACATCCTTATTCCAGAGCGGAAAGGGCAGTGCAGGTAGTAAGACCCAGAGATGTCTTACAGCCACTCTCTCAGTCAAAGGATCAAATCATAAGTGCCACTTTTTCAGAATAACAGAACCCTCAAGTATCGGCCATAGGTTTTCCAGAATGAGTGAAGCATCGGACTCCTCCAAGAAGACGAATACCAACCAATTGTTTGCCAGTAGGATGATCGAGGGGACATAGTGTATAATAGGCTTCCAATGAATGGTTTCCCAATCAACCCATCGATCTTTAGACATGGAGATATATTCCAATCTACCAATCAACGCCCGCCGGCACAGGTTCTCCACCCTGTCGAAAAAGATGTCATGTCCCAGAGCAAAACGAGGCTTATGAGCAGATGCCTTAAGGGCCTTTTCTTTACGCCGAGAAGAATTGTTAGTCCGACCCATCCCAGGGTGGGTGGGTTGACTACCCACGGTCGGGCCGCCCATGTCCAAGAAGTAGGGTATCCAAATACCCGACGGATCCCCCAACCAGGCAAGAGAGTAATAATCAGCCCCAAAGATAAAGAGGAAGACAATGTAGGCCCCCACCAGATACCCACCAATAAGCTAATAACAGCCCAAGGAGACAACCAAAGAAAAACACCCCAACCCCACACTACTCAGGTATAATAAAAACTGTAAAAATACAGGTGTTACCCGGCACAGCCTACAAGAGACAACCACCACTAAACCACAGATAGTATACATAGCTCACTGTTCCCCACCACATGTTAACCAGTAGTCAACAATGATACAAAATACAGAGAGAGCATAAAAAATATTAAAAGACACAAATTCCCACTTTTTGATGGTTGGTACTAACCCTCATAAGAGGGTGAACTCCATAAATCAGAAAAAATAAAGAAAAATGACGAAAAACACCCCATCCATAGCAGCCACAAAAATAACCCCCCAGATGACAGAGTAGGTTATATAAAACATACAGAAACCGAATAGGGCTACCTAGAGTCAGGTCTTCTTGACCGCAGACCAAAGAGCCGATAGTTGATAGCGCCTTCCATCGAAAAGAGCGTGTATCCCACTCACCAGTCAGCAGTACGATGACAGTCAGGATTACTGTCCGAGGAGTCCTCCACTTGCCGGCAACCCTCCACGCAAGTTGCAGTCCCCCACACAAGGCCACAATGCCCAGCAAACCCCAGAGAGCCCGGTAAACCCAGCCAAAATGACAGCACATGCAATATGCCACCCCAATGGGGTTCCAAAAAATGTCCCTGCACCGAAGAATTCACCGTTCAGTCCCAAGAACCCAGCCACAATCACCGACAAGACCAATGGTCCCCCACTGCAATCCACATCCAACAGTACCGTACTTCTAAAGGTCATGTATAATACCCGTCAACCCAAAAGTATACCCAACATGCCGTTACTCAGCTCATCACGTGAAACCGCACCAATGTACCCAGGTGACAGAGAGAAAAGAGACACCAGGCGAGCTCACCCACAGCCCCAAAGTGGGTTCCAGTCCTGCCGACAACAACAGATAACAATAAGGGTTCAGGCAACCAACCCGAGCGTAGAGACAA
This sequence comes from Pseudotsuga menziesii, assembly GCA_001517045.1. Classification (NCBI taxonomy): domain Eukaryota; kingdom Viridiplantae; phylum Streptophyta; class Pinopsida; order Pinales; family Pinaceae; genus Pseudotsuga; species Pseudotsuga menziesii. Next base: position 315,024 of record LPNX011101102.1, read on the forward strand.
AGACCTGTTCCACCACCATCACATGTATCCCTTATACCCCAGACAGAAAGTACCTAAGCGCCACAGATGACCACAAGAACCGGTGCAATCGCGCGGGGAAACCACGTCCAAGGACGCCGCCAACCCGTCCCCCAAAACCCCCCAAGGGGTCGTAGTCCCAGGTGGAATGTGAATACCCAGCCTGTATCCCAGCGGAACCCCGTCGAAACCACTATAACCCCATAAAGCTTCAAAGAGAGTCGCAGTATCCGGTACCAAAAAGACCGGCCAAAAACCCACAATGCCTGCAACCGACAGCAACCGAGCCACGAGGGTTATGCGCCACTCCCGACAACCCGAGCATGAGTACAATGTTCACGCGAACCCCCAAATGTATCCATTTATCAGCAGGCCCCAGAGAGCACCATTATCATAATCAAAGTAAGCCACAGGTCTGCCCCCCATGCGTCGCAAGTACCCGCAGTCACCGGTGCGTGAATTTGTAAAAAACCACCACCAATGCACGCCTCAGATCCCGTCCCCCTATCTCCTCCAAGGCCTCAGGAGCATACAAGTAGCGCAGCGCCCACGAACCCCAGGTTCGCCCTCCACCTGAAACCCTAGTTTCTCTCGCCGCTTCAGGTTTCTCTCACCGCTCTCTCCAACTCTAGACCTTAGCTTGCAGACGAGAAGGCGATGGGGATCAAGAAAAATAAATAATACTAGGTCTTTATGTTGATAACAGGTATAAAGCACGGGATCCTTAGCGGTCACCAATATGTACTAGGTCTTTATCTTTATGTTGATAACATGTATAAAGCACCCGATCCTTTTTTTTAAAGCTTTGGCATATAACTTAATATATTTGAGAAGTATATTTATCATTCTTAACGAGTGTAAGACATCATTTCTTCGTCATAACCAAATGTCTGAATCAAATTATTGGACATTTAGTATACAGCTTGGATTTAGTATACATTATTAATGTTATATAGTATATAAATTATTCTGTTTGAAACGTGACTTTTTATGTACCAAAATTTATTTATATATATATATTAAGTAGAAAAATGTCGAGTATATTAGTATTGGTTGTAATTTAATTTTTATTTAAGAGGATTTGTCTACATCGAGTTTTATAATAGATCACTTGTAGGATTTGAATACAAGTAAAATGGAGAGCATTATTTTTTCAATCGTCTTAATTAAGTTTAATTAACATATTTATAATAATATATTTTAGATATAAAATTGTAAAATTTGAATATGAGTGAGAAAAATAATATATATTGGTTTAAATTAAATTAAATTAATTAATTATAATAATATTATTTAATTGAAAATGAAATTTTAAAAGTATATATTTAAAATATGTTAATTTTTTTAATTAATTTTTTGTTGTTGTTGGTAAAGTGGTGGAACTCCTCTCATTAGTAGGCTTGGGCTCCTCTCATTTTTTTTAATTAACTTATTATAATAATATTATTTAATTAAAAAACAAAATTGTAAAAGTATTTTTTTAAATATGTTAATCATTTTTTGAATACACTATAAGAAAAAAAACAAGAATTTTACACATATAACTATAATTAAATATTACGAAAAATTTAAAAATACTTTCACTCAATCACAAACCATGACTTTGTTATGTGTTCTTCTGCTTGGAAGTCAATTGAATGTTTAGACTTGTCAAACCTCTTTGTCATAGAGTATGAACTTGTTAATTTATGATGTTGATATTTATCAAACCTTTTTCTCTTAGGAGGTTGTGTGAATTTCAATGTCGAGATTTAATTCAATGTTTAGACTTGTCAAACCTCTTTGTCATATAGTATGAACTTGTTAATTTATAATGTTGAGATTTATCAAAAAAAATTGTCTTGTTTAGGAGGTTGTGTGTATTTCAATGTTGAGATTTAGTAATATTTTTTTGTTTGATTTTACATTTTGTGTGTATTCTATATAATTATATATAAAGTTAATATTTAAAATGAAAATGTTGATATTAACCTATTTTAATGAAACTTAAAAAAAAACTAAGAATAAAACATAGTTAGAGAGACTTAGACGATTTGTTGGATGTTACATTCTTTCTGTATCCCATATAATTATATAAGATAATATTTAAAGTGAAAATATTGACATTATTAAGAAGTAACATATTTTAGTGAAACTTTGATTAATGTAAAGTTTTTTAGGAATATAACTTAGTTGAAGAGGATAATACTCTATTCCTACTTTTTTTCACACTGAAAAGACAGTTTTATTATAAAACCATGTCATAAAAGCTACACCACTTAGTTACATAGAGCAATATAATAACGGAAGCATCATAAAGTCTGGTGGATTCTTACAGGAACAACATAATTACATAAAAACAGGAGTAAGATGAGAGTAGGTAGGTTATCAATTAACATATAAGTAGCTGAAAAAAACTAAAGAGGAAATACAGTTGTGCTATTCCTAATTATATAACATGTGGCAACACTTAACTAAATTGTAGAAATAATTTAAGCCCTTCGCAATATCAATACAATACCTAATCACAACTTAACTCACTAACATTAAACATTCTTAACTAACTTAGAAATTAAATGTTTTATGATTTTAATGTCTTTTTACTGGTCATTATTGGAATTTAACTAGAAAATCTTTATTAAAACCACAATTAATATTTACAATCGAAATGATTCCTACAAGATTTCAAAAAAAATAATGATTTCTCTTTTTATTATTCCATACAACTAAAATATAGATATGTCATCATACATTTACATTGCTACAATGTCTATACACAAATTTATAATAAAAAACAAAGAAAAAAACAAAAACCACTCACTTTAAACTTGTACATTATTCCAAATTATCCACTACATATAAAGATCTTATCCTCAACCATTACTCATTAGACCACCTCAAGCTCAACATGATTCCATAACATAAACCAATAAGCCAACCCTTTTTCACTTTATTACTAGTCCATGGACCACCTCAAGCTCAACTTGATTGCATAATTTAATACACTAACCATTTCTCACTCTATTAGAATCAATTGTCTTCATACTGAACCAGAAGCAAACTTTAGCAACACTCTTAAGAAATACTCAAAAACTCACTTTAAGCATAATGTGCATTATTCCAAATTATCCACTACATAACACCACTATACTTTATAGAAACACACTTAAAGATCTTATCCTCAACCATTAGTCCTTGGACCACCTCAAACTCAACATGACTAACCCTTTCTTACTGAACCTTAGCATCATTCTTAAAACTTACTTTACAACAATAAATGTTTTTTAATTTATTCAATCATTAATTATTTTTAGATAACTAATATTTTTTTTCTGGTTATATTAGCACAACCACTTAATTTGGCGGTTGAACACGGATAGGCTACAAGTAGTGTCACAAGTAATAAGTTATCTGCTATTTGTTGTTTGCCATGAAGCTCCTTGTCCATGCATCAACTACAAGTTACTTTTACAATTTTTTTTTATAATTGTTTATTTCAAATTTTGATCAAATATGATAAAATCAATGTGGATAGTACACTTGTATCATCCTCATGCAATCTAGGAAAAGCATAGATACTAGTCCACCCCAATTCTATGATATAAACACCTATTCGTGTAATTATTTTTTATAAAATTTTGCCTTAAATCTAATTAAAAAGTAAGAAGAATTATTGAAATTGTATTTATGAGTTATTGAAATTGCAATTTGATTAATATTAATAATTAAAAAAATCTAAATCATCTAACATTTAAACTAATACTAAACCACAAGAAAAAAATTTAACTTAAAATAATTAATTAAAAAACATATATCTATTATAAACTTATGCAATTTAAATATCAAATAATTTTCATGTATTTGTATTTAACTTTCTTGTTAACCACTAATAAATTTAAATTTAATATAAATATATATTCTAATATTTAATAAATTTAAAATTAATATAAATATACTCTAATATCTAATCAATTTAAAATTAATATAAATATACTCCTATCAAACTAATATCATTATATCTTTATCTCATAACTAATTTAAAAAAACAATTAAAATCAATATAAATATACTTCTACTACACTAATATCATTATATCTTATATTTCACAACTAATTTTAAAAATTCTTTTCAATTTAAGAAAGTATCATTATATCTTATATCTCACAATTAATTTTAAAAATTAATTTCATATCTAAGAAAGTATATTATATATTATATCTTACAACTAGTTTTAAAAATTCTTTCATATCTAAAATACTTTCGATAATCATTAATAAATTTAACAGTATAAATATACTCATATCAAACTAATATCCTAGATCTCACAACTAAATTTAAATATTCCTTCCAAATTATTGTCAGCAATATAAGCTTTAAAATGATTTAATATATGAAAAAAGAATAATAGATAGACTTTCAACATCATATCCACACCTTTAAAAAAAATCACAAAATCAAGAAATAAATTCTTAGAAAACATTCGTCACTGCAACATAAGAGATCTAAATCCGGAAAGCTTCTCGTTATGCATTTGGGAAGAAAGCACGTTTATCCGGATTCGGAGAGAAACCATTGACAAAATATTCACCTCTCTTCACGATTCATTCACACTATCTAAAGTAGTTTGAGCTATGGCGGAAAAATGGTACTTGATTGATAGAGAGTAATTTTTAAAAAATTCTATTTTTTTTGGTTAAAAGTCTTTGTAGGTGCAAGTCGAAGCCTGTGATACTTGTATGCTGTTTTTGGGCACTCTCGAACATAGTTTCAGATTCTGTATGGATAATTGTTACACATCTGTAAATGGATATATTGTTTAGGATTTCTTGAGCTTTGTTTGCAAAATGGGTGCTGGTTATATTATTTACACATTTAAAAAGAATAATGTAGGCTTAATAATCTCAATGTTGTTATATGATTACTTTTAGTAAGATTTAAAACTGCTTTTGATTGGCTAAGAGCTTAGCTTTCTAGAATGTAAAGAAACATGTATGGAAGTCTGCCCCATAGGGACCACTCTTAGGTTATTTCAAGTGGCCTGTAGGGATGGAATTTTACCCGTAATTCCTGCAATTTGACGAGAAAACTGGCTGTCACTAGGTAATTTTCTCATCAAATATAGTCAAAAGATCCAAAAGGATGTCATTATTCTTCTTTAAAATTCTTAAAAGAATAGGTTATAGAGTTGTGAAAACCTTTAACAAGTGATGAGTTAACTCCCATTTGTTGATACCATCTAATGATGGTTGTTCTCACTGCAATTTGACAACACAATTTGACAACGAAGCTATGACAGGTTTTGCCATTTTAAGAATTTAATCAAAACATCATTTTTTTATACTAAGAATTTTACTTATCAACAGCTTTGGACCACTACACCCAAAGTCACATAGGAAGTGTTTTCTCCCTTTTAAACGGAGCCTTTTATCCAATTTTTTTAGGAAACATGAAAAATTGTAAGTAAGATTATCAAGCCATTGCCATTTATAAATTTCCAAGAAAAGCAAGCTCCTAAATTATTTCAGACCCTCCTTCATAGTGGTACTCTGGTGCTTCTTACAGAATGTTTATTATCTAAAATCTGTTTACAGTGAAATAACAGTATTACAGAATGTTTATTATCTAAAATCTGTTTGGAGAGAAATAACAGTATCTCTGTGAACAGTATCCGAGCAGATTTCTACTTCTAGCAAATGGCTTTGACTTTTTTGAGTTTTTATATGTGAAGTCTAACAGTCGAAGTTAAATTGTAGTTAGTTAAAGAGAAATAATTTTAAATCATACTCCAACAGTAAAGGGCCATTTAACTATTAAAAAAATTATGTGGAGTGGACAAGGTTAATCATGCTAGAACCTCTAAATTCGCTATAATTAGTACACATGTTTCATCCTTAGGGAATTCATGGCTTAATCTCTCAAGTCACATGTAACATAATGAATCTATAAGTATAGAAAAAAATTCTAACTGCTTAGTATTTTTTACAGCAAAAACCAAGCCATTCATACATAAGTGTAGAGCAACAGAAAAAAACTATATTTAAAGCTCATAAACAAATATCTGTGAACCTCCTATGAACATTGTAAGTACTGTGGTAAAGACAAATAGCTTCTGTGGAGAATTTACTACGACAAAAGTACAAAACAAAAGCCATGAGACCTTTGCAACCCATGATATAGTAGCGAGTAAGAACCAATATTGCTCTAGGTCATTAGGGGCCATTTCCAGGCTGTAAGAACCAATATTGCTCCAGGTCATTAGGGGCCATTTCGAGGCTCAACTATGAACCCTACACCATGTAACATTTGGTGTTAAACTTTTAAAAGCTCTCTTAACCAAGCTATCAAAATGACAAACATAAGGCTCAACTATGAACCCTGCACCATCTAACATTTGGTGTTAAACTTTTAAAATCTCTCTTAATCAAGCTATCAAAATGACAGGCCTTACTGATACTAGGTACCTTGAAAACTGATAAGAGGTACCTTGAAATAGATAAAACTAATGGCATGGGTACCTTGTAAAAAGGACAAAACAAGAACCAAACTAATGATAATGGATCACTTCTGAAAGATAACACTGTCATGATAATGGATACCTTCTGAAAGATAACTTGCACCATCTAACATTTGGTGTTAAACTTTTAAAATCTCTCTTAATCAAGCTATCAAAATGAAAAGCCTAATGAAACTGGGTACCTTACTGATACTAGGTACCTTGAAAACTAATAAGAGGTACCTTGAAATAGATAAAACTAACGGCATGGGTACCTTGTAAAAAGGCCAAAACAAGAGCCAAACTAATGATAATGGATCACTTTTGAAAGATAACACTATCATGATAATGGATACCTTCTGAATGATAACACAAACATACCAAGGAGGTCCCCTCTTGAAGATTTGATGAAGCCCCTTTTGAAATGTTATGTGATTGAATGCCCCTGTGAGAATTTTCTTGAGAAGACCTTTTCTTAGAAGACAAATTGCACCAACCACGCTCTTTGACTGGCCCTGTGATGCTTGAACAGTATTGTATTGAATAAGCAATAAACAGCTTGATAAAACAAAGACTACTCCTACAATTATAGTTTGACCAGTCATAAGATAAGTGTTTGGGGCTAAACCATGGTCCATGTATAAGCTTAAGCATATTCATTCACTCTGTAATTTCCTTTGCAATTATGTTGTGTATCTTTATAATCTAACCCAATTCACAATTTATTCAAAAGAAAATATATGAATTCTATTTAAATCTGAAAGTGGGAATGGGTACTTAAAACTGGATTGGTATGGAAAACCCCTAATTACTGGATTAGGATGGGAAACCCCTAATTACCAACATGTTGTACTGTAATTTAACTTAATTGCTCCTCACTAAATTTTTTTTGTTCATAGCTGACAACCCTATATAACAAAACTGATCAAATTTGTTGAGCATTATATTTAATAACATTCATTTAATGTGTTGGGCATCATATTGGAGTTTTTTACACAGAAAATAAACAGGTACCAAATATATAGCAATTTTTTTTTTTTAATTTTAAATATGATAGGGGAAGAGGAAGACGTACCAGAATTAAAAAAAAAAATTGGGATCTTCCTAACATGCCCTGTGTCAATCCCATAGCATCTTGTACAAAAATAAATGGCCTAGCCGAAAACATCTAAGATTATTATGATATTTAATGAATCCAATTCCACCAAAAACTACCTATTTAGAACCGTGAATCCAAAAGTTAAATTGATGTTACCCAAACTACCTATTTATAACCAAGGCTACCCAAAACTGTGGACAAAATGTAAGTAACCATTTAAAGAAATTTATAATCAGTCAGAGACATGATATTGAACATCATCAAAACAAACAGTGCCACATGTATTTAAATTTTAAACTAGCTTCACCTAATCCTGAATGATAGCCATCTAAAAAAAATGGATGTATTTAAAATTAATATCAAAAGACATAAAGGCATTTTAAGAGGTGCCAAAATTAAATTTATTTTTCCTTTCGGATGACAGGAAACTCAGAATATTACCTGGGACAATTTTTTATCACTTAAGGGACAGATTGAGCTTCAATTTCCATTGCCTCATTTGAATGCACTCCAAGCTGCCATTGGTCTTTTGGTAAAGCCATGGGATGATCATGAATATGAAATCAAGAAGATAGAAAGTGAAGAAAAAAATGTGGTGCACCTGAAAAAACCAGAGAAATATACAATCCAACCAAAGTTTTCAATGCTTAGGATCAGCCCATAAATTTTGTAGATGACTGAAACGCCATTTTCATTTCCAAAAATGAGCACAAATTTCCCTCTTCATTGTTGTAGTTGACTTAGGACTGTGGTTGTTGTACCCTTCTATTTTCAATTCTTCTTGATTGTTGTTATTTACTAAAAAGTGCCTAGAAACGTCTAGAATATGCCCGAGATTGACTCTTAAGAATGTTTAAAGCCTCCTGTTGAGGCCTAGAAAATCGCAGGCAACAACAGCAAGGGATTCTCCCCAGTCAATGTTCCCAACTAGCCTGTGAGTGTTTGTTATAGGGAATCCGTCCGGTTTGCGGTCCGGCTACCGTAGGTCAAGTAACAAAAAAAAAGGTTTTATCAGTTATGGCCCGGTCCACCGTGTATATTTTTGTATTTTTTGACTTGAAGTATGATATGCACGTGCCTAATTAACAATGTAGGGTGATAAAGATGCAAAGAGTAGTCACAATGTGATGCACAGGTTCTTACCTCTCGTCTTAACACTCACAAGCATCCAAATCATGCAAGAAAATAAATACTAACTAAACTATCTCTAGAGAGCTGGGTATTAATTCATGAGTAATGCACCCCTGTTCATGTGTTATGGCAAATCACAGATAGTTGTTCTTATAACCAAACATATAAACATGAATAAAAGTATATATGATAAGATAGCTCATCGACAGTTAAAACTACCATTACTCATAGTGGAAAAAGACATCATAAGGGTACTGAAGAACATTCAAACAAGAACATAGGTTCAAGAAATTAGAACGCTCTTATATCTAATGAGACACAGTTGAAAACAAAATAGTTCACATTCAACATTGCTCATTTAATCACATTGACATATTCCACAGAGCACTTCCTCCAACAGGTAAAATTTGCAGTCTCTGGTTGTAAAACGAAATAGTTCCTCTTACAAGCATTAAGTAACAAGTTTTTCTAGGGAAAAAGCCCTCGTAAATTCTAACTTTCACATATTTAAGCTAAAACAGTTGACCCTTGGGTTGCCCACAAGCGTGCGACCTTTCAGTTCCCCAAACGCTTCATATCCCTCTATCTTTTCTGTATGCACTCATGAACCAATTGGTTACTGATCAGTTTTTAGGTTTGCGCCTTTGTAGCTACTGCTTTTGTCTTCTACTCCACTTGTCCTCCTTGCGATCCTGCTTGTTTCGGCTCTACCTTCACCAAACCACCCATCTCCCTTTGCGCCGTCGTAGTTTGACCAATCTCCGGAAACCACCTGCAATCAAATGACGTACATCATTCATCGGGATTGTATTCAAATCATATCAACTAAAATGGCTAAGCATTAAGAGAGGCCATGTACAGCGTTATTGCCACAAGGCTTAACAAACGTCGGCACCACTACTTCGTCTACCTATGGGTTCGAAGGAAAACACCCACGACAAGAAACGAGAACTCATTGGATGCTCAAAGCGCTGGCATCGAAAGCTAAAATCCCAGCCCTAGCCACAACGACAGAAGAGAAAGAGGTTACAGACATGCGACCGGAGGGCGGGAAAATTCCCAATCGAGAATCGGAAGGACATTGACATCAGAAGCTGAAATATTTGCACAGCCGCAACGGCGGGAGAGAAAATACTACAGACCCGTGACTAAAGGCAGACTCACATCGGTGGTTGGAGCAATTTACACTTTGGGTGCTTAACTGCTTTGGGAGCCGCAACGGCAGAAGATGAAAGGACAACGGCCTCCGATCAAACATAATTTTGACGCCCGATCTATAAAAAATATTAAGTGTTTTGGACAACTCTTAAAATTTAACAATGGTCACGAGCCTGTTTCACCTTCGAAACAGCGGTTTCTTCAAGGAGCAAAATCTGATTCATCCACAACTAACAAACCAAGCTCACATCTACAACCCACCAAAATATCAAACAAAGACAACTTTTGAAACAGGTCGAGAGTCAATTTTCAGAAATCACCCAAAACTAGAGCATGACCAAGGATTCACAGATCCAAACGATTAAAAACAACTCTAAATCATGAGGAGGGGACCAAAATTTAAGAAATTTGGGGAAAATAGTCGCGGCCGCAACAATTTTAAAATTCTAATCAGATTTTTGTTAGAGGATTCAGCTAGGCCATTTCCTTGTGGATAGTAATTAGCAAAATAATGCAATTTTATTCCTTTATCGTGAACAAAAGCAGTTAATTTAATTGATGAAAAGTATTTAGCGTTATCAAAGACTAACAAAATTGGAACTCCAAACCTGGTCATGATATGATCTTGTAGGAAACTGATGACTGCGTCTTCATTTATCTTGTGCAGCGGAACAGCTTCGACCCAGCGAGTGAAATAATCGATCGCGGTTAGAATGTACTTGTGTTGTAGGGAGGAATTTGGTTTTATTTCTCCAATAATATCCAACCCCCATTGCTCGAACGTCTCAGTGATCATCACAAGCTTTAGGGGTGCTGCTGCTTTAGGTTGTCTCCCACTAAACCTTTGGCAAATATCGCACTTCCTGACATGTGTGTGTGCATATTTGAAGAGTGTAGGCCAATAGTAACCGGCTTTGAGGATTTTGTGAGCTGTAGTATCTCCTGAATAATGTCCCCCAGCAGGCCCATCATGCAAATCTATCATTACTTTCTTCGCATCTTCTTTCTCTAAGCATCTAAGAAGAACTCCGTCATATTTTTTTCTGAATAATACTCCTTCAACAATTTGATAGGCAGCTGATTTAAGACGCAGCGCTCTTCTTTGCTTAGAATTCCAATTTTCTGGCAACAGTCCTACCTACAGGTAATGCACGAGGTCCCTATACCAAGAATCGGGAGCTATGAACAAAGGGCATACATCCATCAAATGTAGTTCGGCCTCGTCTTTCCAGGCGTGTTCGTTATTGTTCCCATTTTCTGTCATCAGTTTGCACCGTCCCTGCCCTTTAACTATAGAAGATGGCTTAAATTCGAGGTCATACTCTTGAAGAGTTGTTACCCAATTTCCCCTTCTTTCTCCTAACTCCTTCTGTACAAAAAGGGACCTTACAGCTGGGTATGGTACGATCACCTTGGTTCGATTTTTTAATATATAAGGCTTGAATTGTTTCACTACTTTGAATACTGCGTAAGCTTGTTTATCAATGGCTGGGTAATTTAATTCGGCCCCTTGCAGACCAGTGCTCATGAAAGATATTGGGAATTCATCCCCCCCATCTTCCTTTTGGGTAAGCACAGCTGCCAGTGAATCATCAGATGCAAAGGTATACAGAATAAATTCTTTGTCGAAATCTGGGATTTTTAGGGAGGGTGCGTGTGCAACAACAGTCTTGATTTTGCTGAAGGCATTCTTTTCAATCTCAGTCCATTTGAATTGTGTATTTTGCTTCACCATTTGCTGCAGAGGCTTGACAATCTTGATTTTGCTGAAGGCATTCTTTTCAATCTCAGTCCATTTGAATTGTGTATTTTACTTCACCATTCGCACGAAGTTAATTGTTCCCATAAATGATTGCATCCCTTTTTTATTATGGGGCAAGGGAATCTGTTCAATGGCCTTGATCCTTTCTGGATCAATAGAAATTCCCTTCTTTGAAACTATGTGACCAAGTAACTTACCCTCCGTGACAACAAACACACATTTTTTGGGATTGAGTGAGATGCCATATTTCCGACAGTGTTCAAAAATCTGCCTTAGATGGAACTCGTGTTCTCCTCTCCTTTTTGAGAATATTGTAATATCATCGAGGTATATCACCACACTCGCAGGTTGGTGATTATATCAGGGACTGAGGGCCTGAAAAGCAATTCAACAGAGCATCGATTATTAGTAGGCACAAGTCTAGCAGCGGATGTGGCCAACAAGTCAGCTGCTGCATTTTTAAGTCTGGGAATTGAAACAATATTAAATGCATTAAAACATTTGAGCAGATCCCATACCTCATTTTGATAAGCTTTCAGGTGAGGGGACACACAATGTATTTGGTTCCGGATCTGTTTAACAATTATTTCAGAATCTCCAAAAACTTTGAGATTACTTACCTTTAATTCGATTGCTTTCCTCAAACCTTGCACCAATGCTTCATACTCAGCTGTATTATTCGTACATTCAAACTCTAATCTATAGGAAAGGAAATGTTTATTATTCTTGGGGTCAATCAGGACACAGCCGACCCCTGACCCTTCTAACGTCTTAGAGCCATCAAAAAACAAAGTTTAAAAATCACTAACTACTGCATGAGAATCTATTCCTACTGCTAAGTTTACTATGTTATAGTCGATTTCATCAGCCTGTGAAAATCAAAGGAGATCAGGCTGGGTGTCTAATGTGTTGCTGGCTTCTTTTGCTTGGTAATTTGCCGGTTCCAACTCAATAAAATAATTTCCCAATACAGAATCCACTGGTTCATTCTTCTTCTCGAGTTGAGTAACGTTGTATTTCATCTGAGGCTCCCTCAAAATCTTAATTTGATTCAGACTTCCTTTATACGGCAGCCACAAATGTGACCAATCAGAAGCAAAATATCCATTTAGTTTGGCCGACCAATCTCTGCTCAGGACAAGACCATACGCGTCTGGTATATCAGCCACCACAATATTAATGACTTGGCACACTTTATCATTTGATGCCAAACGGACTAGGACATCCTCCATCTCACCAATTACCTTACATTTGTCCTGTCCAACTGAACAACCCTCCACGTGGATGGCTTAGGCTACCCATTTATCTTTTTACAGACTGATATTGGCATGACATTAACGGATGCCCCTGAGTCTACCAGACAATTATGTACGTTGTGAATGAAAATTTCAAAAGTGAGGAGGAAAGGTGGTTGTTTTCTCTTAGACTTACCTCCAATGCTGGTTTCTCTGATTTCTTCTTCTTCCTGAGGTTGATTGATAGTGGGCAGCTTCTCGTCCAATGCTTCAAGTGCTTTCAATATTCTTTCTTTTTGCTGCGGCACTTTACACATTTTAAATAGTGAAACGTTTGCCCTCGCCTTCTTAATATCTTCCACGATGTCATAATCCATCTGCAATTTAGTAGAATGTGGCTTATCAACATTCATTTTCTCTTCAGTGAGCTTGGCGAACGTATCAGTCTGCCTAGGATCCTGGCTGGTAATTGTGAATTCAGGAATTTTATCAGCTGCGGAATTATTTTGAAATTTCTTAACATTCTTTTGCAACCTTTTGATCTTTGGGAGAATGAGACTGTTTTTTTTAATTGGCCCTCAGATCCTTGTTGCCACGTTGGTTTCCATGACGTCCTTGTAGCCCTGATTCTTTTCTTCTTCTGCATCAAATAACGAAACAGAATTCCACAAAACCATGGTTTCCTCTTCTTGTTCCTTCGTTGAAGTAGTATTTTCTTTTCTTTCTTCTTCTCCATATTCTGTTAACTTAGAATCCAACAACTGATTCATAACCAACGTCATTGAGTTTATCCATTGAGGACAATTCCTTTCAGAGTGTGGTTGTTGGTGGAAAGTGCAAAAATTTTCCATTCCTACCTCTGTTAGATTCATCGATGCAGCATTGTGAGGAGGAGGTTGAGACTGATTGTTATCCTCTCTTTTCTTATAATAGGGCTTATAGAACTTTTGTGTTTCCTTCTCTTTCTCCAAATCTATGATTTTGTTGGAAATCTTCTGCATCATTTTTGCCATATTTTCAAAATCTGGCGATTTTTATTCCTTAGGCTTAGTAAACAATAAGGCTTTCCTTCTCGCACCTTTCTCTCGTGACTGTTTTGGATAATCTTCTATGCTTTCTCTTTCAGCCTCCACTACTTCTGCCTCTGCATAGGTTTCTGCCAAAGTAGGCTTGGCCCTTATTTTGGCAAACATGGCCAACTCAGGGCCTAAAGCTGAAGTATAATATTCAATCAGGACCTTGTCCGAAGATTTATCTACTTCAGAAAAATTCTTGAGATATGCTGCAAACCTTTGTGTGAAACTGTGCACCTTTTCCTTTCTCTCTTTCTTCAAGGCGCATAGTCCTTTCATCAGAGCTGCATGAGTCTTCTGAGTCACATATTTACTCCTAAAGATCCTTTCAAAGGTATCCCAATCAGGGATAGAGTTTGCAGGAAACCCGAAGTACCATGATACTGCAGCTCCTTTAAGGGTATGCGGGAACAGTTTGCAGACTACATCTTCATACTCCCTGGCCCTTAATCCTTCTATTGCCAAGTAAAAACTTTGTAGGTGGTCATCTACTAATATCCTCTCACTTGGGTCGAACTTGGGAAACATCTTGTCAAAGGCTTGAGGTAGATCATGTAATGGAGGTGTCAAGTTTAAAGGTGATCTGGCTCTCCAAGCAGGTGGTGGATTCGGTGGCTTAGGTGGTGGATTGGCATTCGGTGGTGGATTGGCGTTTGCCATGAGTCTGAGTGGAGAGTGAGGAGGTGAGCAAACAGGAGTGTGAGTAGGAGAACTGTGAGGAGTATCCGGACCTTCTTGATTCAAAGGTAACACAACTTCTTGTAAGGCTGTTTCTACAAGTTCTTCCCAGTCCCCAACCAACACTGAGTCTTCCACTATAGGACGATCTTTCCTTTTATACTCTCTTCTGGGTAATTCAGGGATGATTGGAAATCCTCCAATCTTCTTTACATATGCCCTGGTGTGTCTTCTCAGATCATTAACCACTTCGTTGTCAACAGAATATAGATGTTCTCTACTCGTTTCTTCCGGAATTGGATTATGAATCCCACTGCTTTCAGAACTATTACCGATGAAATAATCTTGGGAAAACGGGTTTCCTCAGCCAGCCATGCACTGGTGGCCCTCCTTCTAGTGCCAGAAACTGTTGAGGCCTGGAAAATCGCAGGCAACAACAGGAAGGGATTCTCCCCAGTCAACGTTCCCAACTAGCCCGTGACTATTTGGTATAGGGAATCCATCCGGTTTGCGGTCCGGCTATCATAGGTCAAGTAACAAAAACAAAAGGTTTTACCGGTTACGGCCCGATCCACCGTGTATATTTTTGTATTTTTTGACTTGAAGTATGATATGCACGTGCCTAATTAACAATGCAGGGTGATAAAGATGCAAAGAGTAGTCACAATGTGATGCGCAGGTTCTTACCTCTCGTCTTAGCACTCACAAGCATCCAAATCATGCAAGAAAATAAATACTAACTAAACTATCTCTAGAGAGTTGGGTATTAATTCATGAGTAATGCACCCCTGTTCATGTGTTATGGCAAATCATAGATAGTTGTTCTTATAACCAAACATATAAACATGAATAAAAGTATATATGATAAGATATCTCATCGACAGTTAAAACTACCATTACTCATAGTGGAAAAATACATCATAAGGGTACTGAAGAACATTCAAACAAGAACATAGGTTCAAGAAATTAGAACGCTCTTACAGCTAATGAGACACAGCTGAAAACAAAATAGTTCACATTCAACATTGCTCATTTAATCACATTGACATATTCCACAGAGCACTTCCTCCAACAGGTAAAATTTGCAGTCTCTGGTTGTAAAATGAAATAGTTCCTCTTACAAGCATTAAGTAACAAGTATTTTCAGGGAAAAATCCCTCATAAGTTCTAACTTTCACATTTTAAGCTAAAACAGTTGACCCCTGGGCTGCCCACAAGCGTGCGACCTTTCAGTTCCCCAAACGCTTGATATCCCTCTATCTTTTCTATATGCACTCATGAACCATTTGGTAACTAATCGGTTTTTAGGTCTATGCCTTTGTAGCTACTAATTTTGTCTTCTACTCCACTTGTCCTCCTTGCGATCCTGCTTTTTTTAGCTCTACCTTCACCAAACCGCCCATCTCCCTTTGCACCGCCGTAGTTTGACCAATATCCAGAAACCACCTGTAATCAAACGACATACATCATTCATCGGGATTACATTCAAATCATATCAACTAAAATGGCTAAGCATTAAGAGAGGCCATGTACATTGTTATTGCCACAAGGCTTAACAAACGCCGGCACCACTACTTCGTCTACCTATGGTTCGAAGGAAAACACCCACGACAGGAAACGAGAACTCATCGGATGCTCAAAGCGCTGGCATCGGAAGCTAAAATCCCTGCCCTAGCTGCAACGGAAAAAAATAAAGAGGTTACGGACATGCGACCGGAGGGCGGGAAAATTCCCAATCAGGAATCGGAAGGACATTGACATTGGAAACCAAAAGCTTTGCACAGCCGCAACGACGGAAGAGAAAATACTACAGACCCGCGACTAAAGGCAGACTCGCATCGGCGGTTAGAGCAATTTACACTTCGGGTGCTTAATTTCTTTGGGAGCCGCAACGGCGAAAGACGAAAATACAACGGCCTCCGATCAAACATAATTTTGACACCCGATCTATAAAAAATATTAAGTGTTTTGGACAACTCTTAAAATTTAACAATGGTGACGAGCCTGTTTCACCTTCGAAAAAGCGGTTTCTTCAAGGAGCAAAATCTTATTCATCCACAACTAGCAAACCAAGCTCACATCTATGACCCACCAAAATCTCAAACAAAGACAACTTTTGAAACAGGCCGAGAGTCAATTTTCAGAAATCACCCAAAACTAGAGCATGACCAAGGATTCATGGATCCAAACAATTAAAAACAACTCTGAATCATGAGGAGGGGACCAAAATTTAAGAAATTTGGGGAAAACAGTTGCGGCCGCAACACCTCCTTATTGCTGTAATGATGCACAAATATTCAGATTGTCCTCGGACTGTTTAGATGCTTCCCAACTTCATGGATGAGGGTTGTTTGATGATGAAAACAGACCCATATCTGCAAGAGGATTGCTGTAGGTCATCTAGACTACTCTCAACAGTTCATACCACCAAATCCTTAATAGGTACACTCAAAACCATCCATATCCAAATCAACTAAGATATCATGACAAATCATCCCTAGGGTTTGATCATCATCACATGTGGACACTTATACGAAATGGGGTAACAATACCTACCTTTTTTCTCTTGGTGGAATTGTGTTTCTCACTCCCCATGCCCAATTTTGTACTTGCTTATCCTATTTTACACATGTTTAATTTGAATCCTATGATCTTTAATACTTGATCGGTGCATATGCTTAGGATACGAGGATCTATGATGTTGATTAATTGTTTTAACATATGAACAACTGAGTTGGCCCCTTGTATCATTTCCTCGATGATTTAGTGAAACCCAACTACGCTAATCTATATCATGGAACCTTTGCAAATAAATATGGGTGTGAGGAAAATACTTTTCAAAGATTCAACTTCCAATTAAATTATCACTGAATCCCTCAAGCCCTCTTGAGCTAAGAGCTAAAGCCCTCATCTATCACCAAAGTAATATTCAAAGTTCAAACAATTCAAAAGTTGGGCCTTCGTCCTTCCTTGGTTAAAATTTTTCAATCTTTGGTAAAAATCAATCATTCCATTTGGATTGAAATCACTAATTACAATGCAAAACACAGCACATTCCTAGAAGATGCAACCTTTAAAATTAGTGAAATTAAAGTAAATCCGTGACATAGGTCTTAGATGCAGAGTTGTAGGCTACAATAAATTACATGCTTTGAAAATGAAAAAGACATAACACATTCCAAGAAGTTGCAACCTTTAAAATTAGTGAAATGAAAGTAAATCCGTGACATAGGTCTTAGATGTAGAGCTGTAGGCTACAGTAAATTACATACTTTGAATCTCAAGTAGTGCATGGGATCATAGACCTTGGAGTTTAGTTGGTTGTGGTAAAATGCAAGAAGCTACAAAATCTTCATCTCTCTTACTTATAGACCTTTGTGCCTGACAAAGTGCCTTTAAGTTTTTGTGTGCATGTTAGAGAGAGGCACTTCAATGCAAATGCAATATGAAGATATTTTGCTCTCAAGTGGTGACCTTTTTTTAAAAGCACAGTTCTTTGGTGTTACTATGGATGTTGCAGATGGGAATAATCTAGGCATTCTTATGTAAAAGAGAGCAATCAAGCCTTGAAATTTTGTAGGCATAAAAAGCTCTACATTGCATATATTTTCTATATGGAAGTTTATTGAATTTTTCTTGACCATGAGAGTTATGTTAACACAATTGAGTAGTATCGTTTTGAAACAGCAACAACCACAACCACAGTTTAAGTGACTACATTTCTTCTATATACAATGACTTGCAGGCACACGTGCATAGAATGCATCTACAAAATGTTGTAAATGGCATTTGCTACTGACTTTGCTAGGCCTAGACAGTGGTAAAATGGATATGAAGCTATACTAGGTTGCTACTTTCCATTTGTATGTTCACAGACGGTGTTAGTATTAAACCCTAGAAGGATTATCAAATGGGCTCAAATTTAACAACAGCACTAACATCAAATATCTATGAGCTAGAAGACACAAGAAAAACATATCACATAACAAAAATCAGCACAATGTTTAAACAAATCTAACTGGAAACCAAAAAACCAGTTACCCTCTACAAGACTCAATAAAACTCAAAAATATCTTTTCAAATAATGCTACAAAACCACTTACCAACTTAAAGAACACTTCCTTAAAACCTAAGATCAGAAACCCAATTAATGTAAGATCAAATAAATAATACGTTTAGTTAAACAACACACAATCACACATCAAATTTTACTGTCAAACTATTTTCTCCAAAATCAAAATCAGTTCTCAACCAAATTCCTTGGCACTCTTCAACTTTTCTGCTGAAACCAACACTCTACAAATTTTCTGCTAGAACCTACTCTCAAATCTCAGTACATGTACTCAAAGTCAATAGAACAAGTTACAATCATGATCAGCTATGATACATATGCTTACAAAACTCCAATCTTTCCAGGCTCAAAACTATTCCAAAACATCCATGATACATAAATTTACAAAATTTCAATCTTTCAAGATTCAAAACTATTCCAAAATGCACAATAGGTATGATACATATTTGACAAAACCCAACACAAACACTGCATATAATTGAAAATAAGCCCCACGCAAAAAAAATCATGAACAAAACTACAAGCAAAAACCAGATAAACAATCATTCTGACATGTACGTGTATATACCTGTGGCCAATCGGTAGAATCCATGCAGATTTGAACAGGGCTGAGCATCATTGTTCTGTAAACCAAGTACTCTAAACTCACCTACTTCTCCACAACCACACTACTACATATTATGATAAACAAACACCAACCTTATAATCTCATATAAAGACCACTCAGAACACAGAAATTGCAGAGGAAAAGAACAAAAGAAATGATGAAGGTGACTGGGGTGGAACCCGTGACCGTTGAGCAGCAGCAACAAAGACAGTGCGAGGGCGATAATTGGTGGCACAGAAGACTAAGAATGCTATGCAGTGGCTCTCCAACGTGCCTCCTCCAACACTGCTATGCACCAGAGAAACCCACCACAAACCCACGACCATAAAATAGTGAAAAAGCGCCCTCGGTTATCCAGAAAATAGGATGGTGAAAACCCAAGGACCAACACTGCTACGCACCAGAAAAAATTCCCTCGTTTTCCAGAAGAAAAAAAATGGAGAAAACCCAAGGACCAACACTACTACGATTTTAAAAAACCACGAAAAAATGCCCTCGTTATCCAGAAAACAGGACGGAGAAAACCCAGAAAAACGATGGAGAAAACCACACAAAAATCCTATGCAGCATACAAAGGGTGCACCTAGGCTTATGGTGGAGCACTAGTGGTGAATGGTGGTGAAGGGCATGGGAATAAATTTGGAATAAAATAACCCCAAACATATTGGATATTTATATAATTTAAAAAAAAAACCCTTTTTACCCCTAATATACCACCAATATATTGACTTTTAATTTTTAATTTTTAACCACCCCAATATGAACGGACGTGATATCATATTGGTCCCTAGGTGATGCCCTCGTGGTATTGGCCCATGGTATTGTCGTGATGTAATCCTATAAATACTTGAGTCTAATAATGAGAAGGAAATTAATATGTCGATTGTGTGTTCCGCCATCTTCTTCTTCTTGTCTTTAATATTTAACATGGTATCAGAGCATATGGGTTGATCCATTCCTTTTGTATTGGGTAATCTTTTCAATAGTGGAAAGCACACACACACACACACACACACGTAGGTTCTGATCGATGCCAGAACACATCGAAGAATTGGGTGTATTTTTTAGTTTTCTTCTCTCTTGGATCAGTGAAACACCCTTCCTAAAGGAAAAGAGTGTCAGTGACCCACTAATGCACCTTTCTTGAAGAAAAAAAGTGTCAATGGTGCACCTTATCTAGAGAGAAAGTGCATCCCTGGTGCACCTTGCATGAAGGAAAAGAGTGTCACTAACACCACTGGCACACCTTGTCCAAAGGAAAAGTGCGTCGATGACGCACCTTGTCTTAAGGAAAACAGCGTTGGTGACACACCTTGTCCAGAGGAAAAGTGCTTCGGCCACTCTTCACTTACATGTTTTTTTACTGTTGCACCCTTCTCATGCCTTATGCTAGCTATATAAGGAGCGTCACTGTGTTAATGGACAATATCTTGTATTAGATCTCTAGATCCTTTTTTATCGATCCAATAGTCATAAGAAGATGGCTACTACCAGCACAAGCACCTCAAATTTGAAGAAGATATCTAGACCTATACTGACAGGTACCAACTATGAGTTTTGGTCTATTAAGATGAAGACATTTCTCCAGCTCAACAAATGTTGGGATACGGTTGAAATTGAGTTCAAAGAACTTGATAGAAATGCTCCGACCACAGTGAGTAATGCCTAGAAGAATGTCGTAGAATCTCACCAAGACCAAGATCTCACAGCCAAATGGTTGATCCAAAGCTACATTGAGGAGTCCATTTTCCCATGGATCTCAGGAGCGACCATTGCACATCAATCTTGGAATCTTCTTGCATCTGCCTACAAAGGAACAAATCGAGTAAAAATGGTAAGATTGCAAACCCTTCGACTTTAGTTTGAAATTTTGAAAATTAAGGAAACATAAACTATAGATCAGTTTATGACTAGGGTTTCAGGCATTGTAACCCAATTTCAAACCTATGGAAAACCTCTAGAACAAAAAGTATTTGTTCATAAGATTATAAGGTGTCTCACCAAGAAATTTACTACGGTAGTCACTGCCATAGAAGAAACAAAAGATTTGTCTCAGTTCAGCCTAGAAGAATTGACTGGATCCCTTCTATCTCATGAAGCTTGACTCAATCGAGAAGAAGAGTCGTTGACCAATCCTTTCAGCAACAAGATTCCCTCAACATAGGTTGAGGCAGAGGAGGACGAGGTAGATGAAGAAGATGCCAAGGGCTTCCTCATACAGAGGATAGAACCAGTCATGAAATTTTTTATCACTCATAGCACTCTCACAACTCTCAAGGTCGAAGGGGAAGATGCAAGAGATGGACCAATAAGTCCAATATTTAGTGTAACTATAGCAAGAAGTATGGCCACTATGAAAGAGAATAAAAAAAGAAGCAAGTAGACCATAACAGTGGCAGAGCCAATGTCTCCATAGAAGAAAAAGGCTCGTCATAGGTTATGTTCCTCTCCTATCAAGCAACTAAAGAACATTGTAGCTCAGATTTATGGCTACTAGATAGTTGTTACAACAATCACATGAAAGATAACAAGTCACTATTCTCTAGTTTGGATTCCTCTGTTATCACGAATATCAAGCTAGGAGATGACTTTCTGGTTCTAGCAAAAGGCAAAGGTATTGTTCATGTATTTACAAAGCAAAATGAAAAAAAGTTTATTACCACATCTAAATGTCACTATGATCAGTATAGGTCAATTACTTGAGAACAATTATTATCTTCGATTTTTTTATGCATACTGTGTTATTTATGATAAACCCCCCCAATAGGAGACTCATAGCTAAAGTTGAAATGACCAAGAACATAATATTTCCTCTCAATCTCAGAAGTGCCAACCTTCCACAGTCTGTAGCCCATAATGTTTCTAGTCTAGATGAAATATGGTTATGGCACTATAGATTCGATCATCTTCCTTTCAAGAGTCTCAATCTCCCGCACAAACAATCCATGGTTAAGGGATTACCAGTTATACATGAATAATCTAGCTCCTGTGAGGATTGTATCATTGGGAAACATCAAAGGGACAACTTCCCCACTTCCATATCTCGAGCAAAAGAACATATTGAAATAGTTCATATAGACCTCTCTGGACCCATGCAAACCCATTCCACAGGAGGTAGATTTTATTTTCTGACATTTATTTATGATTTTAGCAGGAAAATATGGGTTTATTTCCTCAAGAACAAATCAAAGACCTTCTCCACGTTCAAAGAGTTCAAGGACTTGACTAAGAAGCAGTATTGCAAGTTCATTAAAGTGCTCATATCAAATGGTGGAGGTAAATATGATTCGCATGAGTTTACGTATTTATGCAAGCAACATGGCATCCTAAGATAGTTCACCACTAGATACACTCCACAACAAAATGGAGCTGTTGAATGAAAGAATCGTACCATCATGAACATGGACCGCAGCATGTTGCCACACAAGAAGCTATCATATGAGTATTGGGATGAAGTTGTTGCATGCTCAATCTACTTTCTTAACAGATCACCCACGGTGAGTGTCCATGAAAAGATTCTTCAAGAAGCATGGAGTGGCACTAAGACTAGTGTTTCTCATCTAAGAATTTTGGTTATGTTTCATTTTCTCATGTACCTGATCAACTTAGAAGAAATCTGGATAAGAAGAGTGAGCAGTGCATTTTTACTAATTACAGTGAACAACACAAGGCTTACAAGTTGTATAATCTTGTCACCAAAAATATTGTGGTGAGCAGAGATGTGACTCATTCCTTGAAGACAAACATTGGAGTGATCCTTTAGAAATATAACAAAAAGAAAGTTCAGATCTATCAGATTTACCTATCAGACTTCTAAGATTGGAAGTACAATAACAAGAAGAAACACCAACATACAATCCATCTCAGAACCAAAAAGCTAGAAGTTTGAGAGAGTTATATGAGTAAACTCTTGTTATTGATGAGAAACTTCAGTATGCTCCTTTTTCCTGTCAGCCCACATCTTTTGATGAAGCACTAAAGGATGCATAGTGGGTACAAGCAATGAATGAATAGATTGATTCTATTAAGAAAACCAGACTTGGGATCTTGTTGATATCCCTGTAGACAAAACCTGTATTGGAGTCAAATGGGTCTATAAGACCAAACTGAATGAAAAATGAGAGCTTGAAAAACACAAGGCAAGGTTGGTTTCCAAAGAATATGCACAATAGTATGGTGTAGATTATGATGAAACCTTTTCTCATGTAGCAAGGATGGATACCATCAAAGATATACTTTCCATTGCGGTACAAAATCAATGGTATGTTTATCAAATGGAAGTGGAATCTTCCTTTCTCAATGGTATTCTTAAAGAAGAAGTTTATGTGGACCAACCACCTAGATATACTATCAAATCTCATGAACAAAAAGTGTTTAAGCAGAAAAATGCCTTGTATGGTCTAAAACAAACTCCATGAGCTTGGTACAGTAGGATTGACTCCTATCTCATCAACAATGGGTTCAACAGAAGTGTAAGTTTTAAACCTGTGCAGAGAAGCAAAGCATACAGATTCTTTTAAGCAAAATAGAGATCACAACACATCATTCACACATAAACACAGAGATTTACCCTGGAAACCCTTAACCGGGAAAACTAGAAAAACCTTGGAGACACGCCTCCTATTTTCTCTTCATTACATTATGAATTCCTCACAATACAAAATATAGGTATTCCGCAACATCCAAATACCCTAATCCGTTAACCCGGATTATAAAAAGACTCCAATCCCTTAACTCGGATTAAGTTACATATTTTTAGACATAGCCACAACTAGCTATAAATAGCCAAAAAATTTTGCTCGCTGCGCTCGCATCGGAAACAGGCCTACGGCCTGTTTCCGTCGAAGCTGCATTTGGGATCGCCAAGCTGCAGCGCTGACGTGCGCACCTTCCCTCCATACACACACGCAAAGGATATAACATATACCCAACAAGAAGCAACAATGAGCCCACTCAGTATGTAAAAACATATCATCAAGGTAACATGTCGATTGTATTGCTTTATGTTGATGACATGATTTACACTGGTAATTTAATGCTTGAAGAATTTAGGACATTCATGAAAAATGAATTTGAAATAACTGGTCTAGCTCTGATGGAGTACTTCCTTGGTTTAGAATTTACTCAAATTGATCGAGCTATTTTCATTTGTCAGCATAAGTATGATACTGATATTTTACAGAGATTTGGAATGGATAAATGTAAACCAACAGAAGCCCGCATTTCTCTAGGCACCAAGTTAACAAAGAATGATGATGGACCAACATTAAATTCTACACTCTATAAAAGAATAGTAGTCAGTTTAATGTATTTGACTACAACTAGACCTGATTTGATGTATGTTTTCATTCTTATTTCCAGATTTATGGAGTCTCCCAAAGACTCTCACTGGAAAGTTGGGAAAAGCATTCAAAGCTATGTTGCAGGCACACTTGGATATGGCCTCTGGTAGACTCATACACCAGACAATACTCTCATAGGGTACACTAACAATGAATTTGTAGGTAGTGTTGAAGTTAGGAAAAGTGAATTTGGTTATGCTTTTCATTTGGGTACAAATCTGATCTCTTGGGCATCTCAGAAACAATGTATGTAGCAGCCACCACATTAGCTTGCCATGTGGTTTGTCTAAGAAGACTTTTAAAGGATATGGGACACACTAAAAAGGATCCAACTTCTATTTTCTATGATAATAGCTCTACAATATGGTTGTACAAACATAATGTATTTCATAGAAAAAGAAAAGACATTGACACTCGCTATCATTTCATTTGTGAGTTAGTCAATGATGGACAAATTTCTTTATAGTTTTGTGGCTCTAAGGAGTAGTTGGCTGATATGTTCACCAAACCATTGGGAACAACTACATTTTAATATCAGAGAGAGCACTTAGGCATTGACAGTGTTGAAGATATTCTACCAGTTGAGTTTAAGGGGGTGTGTTAAGAAATGTAATCTCACTGGTCAAATGCAACGTTAATTAGTCAGTTAGTTGAGGAGTTGATTTGGTCACCTTATCTTTATTAGTGACCCATGGTATTTTTTGGCACATAGTATTGGCCTATGGTATTGTTGTGATGTAATCATTTTTTTTCCTCGGAAAAATTCGTAATTTAATTTCATAAAGAACAAAATTACATTCACATATGTATAAAGAAGGTAGAAGAGCACCTCATACATTGTCAAAAGAAAAACAAAATATTGTTTCATGGGATCATGTCAAAACTTTTTACAGTTTTGAACATCCATAGTAAACAGTTAAACATAGCAAAATTGACCAAAAAATAGGTCACTTATTGTACATATATCCAAAAAAGAAGAAAAACAGAAACTGCCCATTGAACCATGTTCAAACAGGAAAATCCTGATTCATCAAGAAACTGACAAGAAAATGTGCACGCTGAAAAATCCCAGATCACGACTACTACCAGGAAACCCACAACCACATAGAACAATAGACATACTGCCGACATCAAAGGCCACTGCCTCTGAAGAACATCGCCGCTACCGAGAGATCCCTAAGGACCAAAAAAACAGGTTGTTGTGCAAGAGTATATCCATCAATCCAATGTATCACCCAATGCACCCGTAGAAAGACGACTGGGAAAAACCCCACCACTCGGAAAGGGTAGAAAGAAAATCCAAGCACAAAACCGAATCATATGCAGAGCTCAGAAGCCCCGAATCATCACAAGAGGAAACTGCAAAGCTCCACCAACCGTCCAGAAGATGCCAGGCTGATGCTGCTCGAGCAAGAAGAACAAATGGTGGCTAAACGAGATATGAGGAGCCAGATCTAGAAAAATCCAAGCTCCACAAATGTTAAAGAACAAACCCTTGAGAATGAACAAGAAAGATGAGGATGCGACCACCAAAGCGGAGGCGGGACACACGCAGAAGGAACCAGAGACCCACAGAAACCATGTCCAAAGACTCTATGTCTACGAGCCGTTTAGCTGCGACCACATCGAATCGCCACAAACCCATGATCTTTGAACTTCCAGCCAGAAATTCAACCTCGACATTTCAAGATCGAGAGTCGAAGCCCTCGACCCCGGTTCTTGGAGCTCTTCCCCCAATCGTTTTCTAATATGTATAATTGAATTACTTTCCTAGGCTCCTTGTGATGTAATCATATAAATACTTGAGTGTAGTATTGAGAAGACAATCAATATACCCTTTGTGTGTTCCACCATCTTCTACTTCTTACCTTTAATCTTTTAACACATGTTGCAAGTTAATCACTTAAAGAGTAATAAAATACAATATGTCTTACACTTCACATTTGCAAATATGGGATGACCATTAATGAGGCCATCTTTTAACACCATAGTTTATCATATGGTCTTTCTTTGTATACCAAAAATATTATATACAACTATTTAAAAAACAATCCATATCTTCACGAGTCTTTGCTTCGGGGAGTGCGCTCTCCTTCCATTCTTAACCAAGCACTTTTATCACTCACGCACGATGTAATGGGGTAAAATCCAAACCAAATCACTAACGAACTCTTACAAGCATGCCAATGTTAGTTCTCCAATCATTGATCGACCCACTTGTCTTCATGTCTCCTCAATCAATATGTTCATGTCTTGAAGTTTGCATAGTTGATCTTTCATACTACCACAAACCGAGACCGGTTTGATATGCATATGGACCGTGGCATTGTAAGATTTCCAATATTTCATGAATCCTTTTGAAGTACATTAAATGAATCATTATTTTCTCCACACTAACAATAATTTCCCTCCCGTTAGTTCTTGACTATTATTTGGTTTTAATGGTTACTCTAAGATGTTTTCTTATTCAAAATGGTGAAGTGTAAATAGAATGTAGACAATAATGGTGGTGCAAGATTGTCAAATACTAGCTTTGTGTTCACAGCAATTAAAGACCATCATTATATGTCTTTGCCCGAGGGACATAATAATATTCATCTAGTACCATAATATATTTCACGGCAATTATAAGACCATCACTATATGTCTTTGCCCGGGGAAATAATAATATTCATCTAGTACCATAATATATTTGTGAGAAAAACATAAAATGTTTATACAATTTCATATATGATTAGTAAAATGACTTTTCTAAAGATATGAAATAAACAATGATGTATATATTAATCATATATATATATGAAGATGATGATGGTTAAAGTTTATTGAAATCAACTTTGATGTGTTAGATCTTAAGAAAAAAATTAAGAAATTACTTGGAATTTTTTAGAATTTTATTTCTGTGCTCAAAAAACTTGAAGAAAAGCATTCTTAAGTCATTATAATTTTGCTAAGTTAAAAGTTATGAATATCCTTGTTTTAATAAATATTTTGAAATTGATATATAATGTGGGTGTAAGCAAGGCAATCTAAGAGGAAGTAATTTTCATATTCAACTTTCTTAGTCTCACAAAGATGACAAGTTTTATCTATCCATGTTGCTTTAGGAATTTTCCAATGCCGAGCTTCACTATGGAGCTCATGAGAGTTCATTATTATTTTAGCAATCTTGATTTTCTTCTTTACACTAGTTAATTTAGAAAAATAGATATTATTGATACTCAAGAATGGAGTTAATCACCTCCTTAAAATATCTTGACTTTCTCTTATCTTCTAATTCTTTATCGCACCATAGTGTCTTCTTAAAATTAGATGTAAAAATATTTATTTTATTTTATTGATATTCTATAGTGTGGCATCTTCCTTGAAACCTCAATGATTGAGCCAAGAGTTGACATCTTTGTGCAAACCCTGCTTGAGCCACAAATGGTTTAGAATAGAATTTAGAGAAATATTAGGAATCTTCTTGTCATCCATGTTAGATCCCTTGTGCTTATACATTAGGTACGCAGTGATAGTCATGCTCTCAATGAGCGATACACATGTTTATGTGAGGAGGATAGGATATGGTGTATTTCTTTTAATTTTAAGAATATAGGTTATCAAAAGTTTATGGATTTTCTCTATCCTTATCCAAGATTCTCTAGAGATGTTGCACCTCCAAACCTCATAACCATATAAGATAATAAGAGTGACAAGAGTCTCAAAGTGAAATTTATTTTTATCTCATGGTAGAAGGTAACCTGCTGATTTACAATTGTTTTCAACACCAAAATAAACTTTACACCCACCTATCCTTTATTAATGCTATAGTTCTAATTAAGCTTGTGATGAAAATCAATTATGAGATATTTGTAGGAAGTTACTTCTTCCAAGCTATTTTTCCATATGCAAACTTATCATAAGTGATTTTTTTGGATTTGATTATCACAAACTTTGTTTTGTCAATGTTAACAGTCATACCTCTACTAGAACATAAATCTTTTACATTTCTTAATTTTTTGTCGAGATCAGAGGGACATCCTCCCATATGAATAATATCATCATCATGGAGAAGAAGGATGATGGCTATTCCAACCAAAGTTGTGCCAACACAACATGCTTCTTCTAAACAGTTCTATGATTTGTTGATGTCTATACCAAAATGGGTAGGGGACATGTGGCAATCTTTCTTAACTCCTATATTACAATTTTTTTCTTTTGACCAATCCTCAATTCTCATAAACTTGGAAATAACATTCCCATACAAGCTTATCACCACATCTTAGCGAGAAATGGACTTTTAGCTCTTCTAATATTTTCCATAGGTTAATTCTAGGCATTGTGTTAAATGTTTTTCTAAAGTCAGAAACAACATAGGAGATTGTTTTTATTATTGTGACATTCTTCTACAATGATACTAGGCATTACAAGGTGGTCCATCATTAAATGATGGATTCTAGACTCGACCTACCCTTTACTCGTTTTCCCATAACTTCTAGCAATTTGTTTATCTTCTTCTCCAAGATAACCTCATTTAAATTACCGTGATTATATTTCAAGCACATACATGATATATTTAACTCTAAAATAATGTATATTATCATGAAAGTTCTATATTCATTTATTGTAAATATTGATGTATATTTGATGAAACTTTGCTTTATAGCTATTTTTATTGTATATCAATTTAAAATATATATAGTATATGTAAGTTTTTTTTTTTATAAAGATGGTAAAACCTATTTTAACTTAGTTGTCAAATTGAGAACCATGATTACTGTCTCCTAGTTATAAATGTGAGTTGACTCATTACCCTTATTTATAAAAAAACAAGAAAAAGATAAAATCTTAACCAATAAAAAACATTTTCAAATCTTACTCCATGACCACAACCAATAAATAATAACACACCTAATACATAGAAATCAAATTTGAAACACCTATATTAACACATTGAAATTGAAGAAAGGGAAAAAGATTGCGTTCACCATGTTGTTATTTCTCAATGTTTCAAACCACAGAATGAGCTCTATCCAAACTTATGTAACTTCATAATATATTCGGATGTATATTATTATTGTATGTTGTTGCACCCCCATTGGGGATGTGTGTTACCCCCTTGTGGGATGTCTTAATTGAAGTTTGATCTTTGGAGACAAAATGCGGCGACATTCTCAGCCCTACGTAAAAAAAAGTAGAGTAGTTTGGCTCAAGTCAGGAGATAATAATTTGAAGTTTTTTCATAAGTGTGTTAACCATCGAAGAATTTCGAACTTTGTCTAGGAAATAGCTTTGGATGAGGGCGAGTTGTGTCATGATTAGTCCTCTATCAGTAACGCAACAACTGATCATTACAGATCTTTGTTTTCTCATTCTAACGATCTCAATTTAATGGAACAATTAAACTCAATCAAGAATTTTCCTCGCATGTTCGTTGAAGAATATCAAATCTTGATGGAAAGGATGGTGACATTGGCTGAGGTAAAAGATACGCTGAAATTGTTTGTTAAGGATGGGAGTTCAGGCACCAATGGTTGGATGGTGGAGTTTTTCAGTCATTGTTTTGATCTCCTTGAATCTGAAATAGCAGAGGCTGTGGAAGAGTCTCACTCCAATAGGACAGTTGGTGAATTGTTGAATATGGCGTTTCTCAATCTCATCCCTAAGAAGGATTATCTAGAATTTTTTATGGATTATAGGCCTATCTCACTTTGTAACTTCCTGTACAAGATGATATCTAGAAACATAGTGGAAAGACTAAAACCTTTCATGGGTAAGTTGATTTCTTAGGAGCAATTTGTTGTCTTACCTGGAAGACAAATTACAGACATTGTTGGGGTTGTGAAAGAATGTCTCCATACAGCTAAAATCAACAAAAAGATGGATTTTCTCCTCAAGTTAGATTTAATAAAGGCCTATGACCATGTGGATTGGTCATGTTTGAAACTGATTCTTTTACAAATTGGATTGTCATCGGATATGGTAGAATGGATTATGATTGCAGTCACCATGACCCAGTTTCCTGTGCTCATCAACGGTGTGCCAACAGAGTTCTTCAAAGGTAGCAGGGGGATTCAGCAGAGATTACCCCTCTCCCTGTACATATTTATTCTAGACGTGGAAGTTCTTAGCCTTCTAATTCAACACATAAAGAAACTGTCACATTTTCAGGGTTTAAAGATCACAAGGGGGCCATCAATTTCCCACTTACTGTTTGTCGACGATGTTATCATCATTGGAGGGGGTTCAGTTGAATAATGGAAGTATATGCAATCACTTATAAAGTTGTGTTTTAAAGCACTCGGGTTAGAGGTACGCAAAAATAAATTGTTCCTCTTACATTCCTGTAAGGAAAAAACTCAAATTGATTCATTGCTTTCTTTGTTTCCCTTTAATTCTGGTTTCATAGATGATGGGCTGAGGTATCTGGGTTTCCATATAAAACCCAATAGTTACAGGCATATTGCTGATGCAACTACTTCCCCAAAATTTTCACATTTTGGGGCCCCTCCTTAGAACTTTTTAGCTTTTAGCCTTTCTTAGACCACTTTTACTCCTTAAGGTTTCATTCCTTGACTTAGTTTTATTTTAACAGGTCAGAAAATATTTTTTGCACTAAGTTAGAACTAAGTTTTTCCCTCCAATGTGTTAAGTGAACTCATCGAGTTGAGTCGACACATTGGGAAGGTTCATTTTTCCCATCCAATGATTTTGTGCTTATCCAAAGCCTAAGTATTGCAGAAGAATTTATTGAGTTTTACCGACTACGTCGGCAGAACCTAAGTTTCCGAGCCAACACTATTGGCGACACTTGTGTTTCCCTGCCGCCATGTTTGTTCACAGACTTTTCATCGGAAGATATTTCCAAATGGAGCCGACAGTATCAGCCAGACTCAAAATTTGACACCGAAGATCATTAGAGGAAATTTGGGGTCTAAAATGGGCCTTATAAGAAAACGTGCCAAAATAAGTTTTTGTGAGTTGGAATTCAAGAACCAACAGAATTTCAATAAAATAAGTCAACCATAATGGTTGAATTGACATATTTGTCATTAAAAAAAACTACTTTTTTTGTTCGTATTTTTGACATATCTCATTGTGTTTTTACTCAAATTTCGATCAGGAGAGCTCATTGGATGCGGAATTTGATTCTGCATCCAACGAGTACCCACGCTGCATAATTTTGACAGACCCCGCTACCCCCAAAAAAAGAAATCTCTGAAAAAACGTGATGATGACATCATCATCATGTTTTTTCAGGTATTTCTTGTTTTTGGGGTAGCGGGGTCCATCAAAAGTATGCAGTGTGGGTACTCGTTGGATGCGGAATCAAATTCCGTATCCAACGAGCTCTCCTGATCGAAATTTGAGTAAAAACACAGGGAAATATGTCGAAAATACAAACACAAAAAGTAGTTTTTTTCTTTCTTCCTCCAAAATTAATCAATATTATTTTATTATTTTAACTATTATTTTATTATTTTCCTTAGGAGGCCCATTTTAGACCCCAAAATTCCTCTAATGATTGGAAGGAGCTCATGCCTTGTCGCTTGACACCATTTTCTCGGAAGCTTTTTATAAGTTTGTTGACGGCTTTCTCATCGGAGTGTTCCAGCGAGTTTTTGCCAACAGTGTCGTCATGACTTAGGGTTTTATGGACCGATGAGATTTTCGTGATTTTTTTCCGACGTTGTGTTTTTCGGAGGTTTTTTGTGAGTTGTTGTGATAGTATCAAAAGAACTCATATTTTGGAATGGACACTGTTGCGAATTTTATTTTATGACTTATTTTTTCTTGTCGGTTTGGTAAAGTTGTCGATGGGGTTTGTACTTTAGGCACCAAACGTCATTTTTCACTCATGAGCCATAAATTTCCCATCAACCACATTTATTACCTTTCTCATAATTTTTATATATATAGCCTGGGGAGGTTTTTCGGACTGTTACTATTTCTCCGTTTTGAACTCGTCTAGTTGTCGTTTTCCATTTGGAGCCTACAAATTCATTCACTGAACACTGCACCCTCGACAACATTTGTTAGGTAGGCCTCAAACCTTATCATTTGATTGTTTGTGTTAAGAAGGGGTTTGGTAGAAAAATGTTTTGGGTTTTAGGGTTACGGTGTTAGGTTTCTCCACCATCATTGTCCGTTGTCGCGCTTTAAAAGGTCACCCCCAGCCTCACTAGGTTTTCATTTTTACTTATCATCTGTTGGATATTTTTTAAGTCGGGTTGCATTAGAACCTTAGCCTCCTCAAGCTTGATTTCCTGGCCTTGGTGGTTTTTATTTTTCGTCTTCACCGTAACGTTTTTTTTGGCCTTTCGAGCCACAGAGATGGGTCTGTCAGACCTCTGGGATTTTAATGATGAAGATGCAACAGGTCGAGTGTTTCACCGACTATGCCTTGATTGGTTTTTGTTTATATCCAGTGATAGGGGTACCATCGTTGCATTCGTGCAAGGAGGAACGTCGCATTCCAGGGTTTTCCCTAGGGTTTTAGGAGTATACCATTTTCTTGGGGCCGACGATGGGTTTTTCAGATTTTTTTGGGGTTGTTGGGTCAAACCAGGGCTCCGAGTTTCCATCCTTTTCAAAGTTATAGAGCCATCGTCGTGGTTTTTGTTTGTTGTCTTACCTATGAAAGGAAAAGTTCCTGCGTTTAATGTGTAAATTGAGATCTTGGTTTGAAGCAAAATGAATGGTTTAACAAACTAGAGTTTTCTAGAGCCTGCCCCCGAACTAATGGTTTTCATTCCTATTTTGACCTAATGTACACCTCTCCACAAGTTGAAGTATCTGGATAACCTACAGAAATTATTTACATCACAGGGTCACTTGAGATGTTCAAGGATGAATCAGTAAATACATTTTTATTGTTCTCCATCATATTAAACACCGAATGCAATCTTATGTTTTGTTATCTAGGTTTCATTGATATCTTGCATCTGAATAGTAGCTTTTCATTCCAACATATCCTATTGATATGAATGCTTGTTGTTTGATCACAGTGACGCTAAGTTATTTCTTGCTATGGTTATGTTACGGCTTCAGTCTTCACACCACAACATGTCAAAGAAGGGTGGGAAGAAGAAGGACAAGGTCCATGAGGAGGATTTAGATGTGGAAGTCTTTCCTAGAATGGAGATTAGTTATGAAGATACAAAATCTGTCACCGGAGCCGAACCAGAGTTTAAATGGGGTCATATATACCACATGATAAAGGATCCGAACTTACCGGATGCAGGTCTAGAGGATATATCGTTATTTGTAAATATAAGAAAATCAGGCATCACAAAGGTATCCATGTGCCCCAATATTTTCCTTTGTGCTGAGGTGATCGGATGGATCTTACCTCAAGCAGACACAAGTAATATGATTATTTCAAACACCGAAGGTCAATATTTTGCTTCTTTCACCCCTTCTTATATAAGCAAGGCTTGTAAACTACCCGTTACACAAATCATGATGACAGATGAGTCGATAAACAGTTTGAGTCTAGACTACATCGAATGTACAAAGAAGATGATAAAGCAGGGAAGCAATTTTTCCAGAAAGCCTCTGGCGAATATGAGACTTCCAGCTTATGCACTCCCTATAGGATTATAGCCCTGATGCTAAACATAATTTTTGGGAGGGAAAATTGGAAGTTCTACAAGTTGATTTGGATCCCATTGATATATCGTGTGGCCATGCAGGGAATTATTTTTAAGTGGGCGGACATTGTACCAAACAACTTGTCCTCCTATATAGTTGCTGCACTAGGAGGCCTGCTTCAAAGAAAATCAGAATTTTACATGGGGTCATATTTGATTGATTGTATCTTATGCATGTACTCATTCCCAAAAATAAATTGTAGTTGGAATGAAGCTACGACACCCATCTATGCTGGAACTCGTTGGAACCGAGAAACTAAGTTCCTCCACCTGGGCCTCCACCACTTCAATCCTCCATGCAAAGGCAAGATCACAAAGACAATGGAGAGCTTGGGAGATGAACATAAATGGTTTAATCAAGAAGGATAAAGGAACACAAACTCAAGGAAATGGAAATGGGGCAAAATTTCACTATAGTTTCCTTACTCTCAAAGTTTCTCCTCCTCTAATGCTTCTCAATGGCTCAATATATAGCCTTAAAATGGGAAATGGAGGGTTGAATCAGAGAATTTTACAGCACATGGAAGGTCAAGGATCATAACTACCATGACTTGGCATGGAAAATCCAAAATATTTGTAATTTTTAGCACAAAACTTGATGTACATGGGATGTAATGGAGCAAGTTGCGTGTACACATGTTGTATAACTATTCACCCACGTGTACCAACAAATCTGACTTTTTAAGGGTTTCCCTAAAGTATCCTATATATATTGAGCAAGGGGAATATAGTGAGTCTGCATAGGGAGAAGGGTAGGCCATCAAGGAATGATGCATAAGGTGTGGCAAAGCATGCTATAACAAGCTCTCGCAAGATTATGTACATATGTTTGGACTTGTGTTGAGATAGACCTTAGTTAGAGGGTCTTCCAGACAAAGTACATTTCAAATGGAAAAATTGTCAACACACTTAGTCTTAGATTGTGGGAACAAAACATTTTGTTGTTAGATATATCATTTACCAATACATCTACAAGTTGCTTGTCTCCATGCTTGTGCTCATCCTCCCATCCAAAAAAAGACAAAAAGAAAGAAAAAAAAGCTAGATTTTTTTCAAAAGTAATGATGATCAAAAGGAAAATAAAAATTTGTAAATTCCGATAAAGCAACCACTTCTTTAAGTGCTAATATAGAAGACACAGATACCAAACTTTCCTCCCCAAATGAGATAGTTGTTCCTAAAGCCTCTTTCCTCCCCAAATGAGATAGTTGTTCCTAAAGCCTCTTTAGGTAGAACAAAGAGACTTCATGAACTTGAATCGTTTGATTCAAATAAATATTTAACTCTCTGTGAATCTTGACATACCACCTCCTAACTTATATTTAGTTTGGATCCTTCTTAGTTTGGATTGTTTTTCGTAGTAGTGGCAAGAGATAAAAAAGAATAAGAAGAAAAAATAAAAAATTGATAATTATTTTTTAAAGTATAAGAAATGACAGATGTGGATTTGTGTATGCATATGCTAACTTATGAGTGGTATTAACACCTACATTTCCCCATTTTGTATTGTGATATAAAGACATAAAGAATGTGATTTGTTTTTTAATGAATACATTTTTTTTCATTGGAAAATAAGAAAGTAAAAAAAAACTGAATCTTAAAAAAAAAATTAATACTTTCAACCATATAAACTACATCTAATAAATTACATTTTTATCATAATAAATTATAAATACATCTCATTATTTTAATTTACATAATATATTTATATAATAAATAATAAATATGTAAACCTGCTTAAAAATAATTTACTTTGTAACATTTTATCAAATGAATTTATAAATTTGATCTCTTTTAATGGGTAACCTTATTATACTTCACAAACTTTGCCATATAACATAATATATTAAAATGATGGGTAGCCTTATTATTATAATGGGACTCTATGAAAGGGCTTACCGCCTTTTTGAATTAGTCTTCACTAAAACCAAAGCTCATTGACATGCAAATCAAAATTATAACCTATGTTTTAAGGTAGTCTGTTTTTTTTAATTACTTTTTCTAATAAATTAATGTATTTTCTCATGGAAATGGGAACCAACCTCTACTCAAACCAATCAAATGATTTGAGGCCTTGGACTCAAATTGAGGAAAATCTTATTCATGTAAGGCAACTACTATATATTTCTTATGCAAATAGGTAATATGAAACTCATATTCGAATTAATGTTAACTTTTAGTTAACATTAGTTTTGTAACAATTTATGTTATAATTATTTTTCATATAATAAAACTAATATTTTATGTTATAATTATTGTTAGCAATGAGCATGCTATGATATGATGGCAGTGTGCATGCTAGACACCCGGAAGCCCTTACTTTGTATCACCTATAAAACATATCACATGTACAACACTCAACATGAACCACCTGGCTTCATGCTGGTATACTTGTTCATGCAGGTATGCTTGTCTTCCTTCCTTGCTTGCTTCTTTCTTCTAAGAGTCTCCTTTGCTTGAAGTAATACAAGGGTATATTGAGCCCTTAGTTGAGTTCGACGACTAGTGAATACCAATGCCTACGAGTGGGGTTTGGTTTGCTTGGATAGCTTGTTGAGGTATGTCAGGATATACATTATTATAACGACATGATATACATTGCAAAATGCTTTGCCTAGCATATTGCTTATTGAATAGTTGACGACTAGTGACTACTAATGCCTACGAATCGGTTCTAGTTTGCTTGGATATCTTGTTGAGGTATGTCAGGATATACATTATTACAATGACAGGATATACATTGCAGAATGCTTTTCCTATGATATTTCTTACTGAATAGTTAGAAGAATACAATATAAGAGGAACTCTATTGTTGTAAGTGCATGTCTCTATTCGTTTTAAGTTTTTACCTTCATCAACAGCTGGTATCCCTTGATTTAAGTAGAGTTCGTTTTAAGTCCTTACCTTCATCAATTGCTGGTATCCCTTGATTTAAGTAGAGTCTCTCACTCGTCTAGTAGGGAGTATGTATAATAAAGCATACTTCAACTTCATGGCATCCCTGGCTCCCTTACTTGATTAAATACAAGAGATTCACTACTAAAGAGAATGCTACAAGTTCTGTCTCTTCACTTATTGATTGAATTAAGAAGAACATAACTACTAGTTCCTCCCTCTAAGTTTTCTAAATTTTGATTCATAATTGAGAAGCAAACTTGATTGATCTACTTACCTAACTACCAACATGAATGCGCTTCTTGATGAGCTCCCTTTCTGAGAGCTGAGCTGTGGTACTTAACTAGAACTTCATTTCCTTCCTCATAATCTCTCCCTTTGCTTTCATATAGAATACTACGTTTTCATCCATAATAGTGCAACTTCTGACACATCATATTTCTAAAGAACATACCCTCATCCAACTTAAATCGCAACCAAGTCCAATTGCGTAATCAAAGGGAAGCAAAGTTGTGCAGATTGTGCTACTAGCGGGGAACGTATGATACTTATAGCTCTTATGAATATGGAACTGAGCGAAGTTGTGGTGGAGAAGCTGGAACTAGTGTCTTAGATGCTGGCTATCAAACTTGAATAGGTGTATCTGAATATGCTCCTAGTACTTGATAATTTGGTTTTGGATAAAAAAGAGGTAGGCTTTGAATATCCACTGTAATTGCTAGTGGATATAGTCTAATTGAATATGGAATTGACTTGGATGCTGGGTTAATTACCTTTTCCTCTACGACTTTCTAGGTATTAATGAAAATTGTTCAAATTTGCTCCGCCTGTACCACTTACTTTACCACCATTTCTTGCTTTCCTGGATATTTGGACTGGTACTGGTAGCTGCGAAGCACGACCCTCCACTATTTCAGTGAACGAGTAGATTTTGGGGTTGGACTCGTCCTTTCCCTTTCGAATACCAGGGGTTCTCCCTCCATAGCTTCCCATGAGCTGCTCCTTTATAATGACATATGAAGCACTTTTTCAGAAATATACTATGGTTTTAACTGTGGCCTCACTGCGGACTCACTCCAAACTAACTGTGGGAAAACTGTGGAACCACTAAAAGCACATACTGGTTGATTCTCTGGCCTCTGACAACATCTACTAGACCTTGATGATATATTGTTTTTTTTTTAACTCAGCTTAGGTTTTATGGAGGTCTACCAACTTTACAAAAATATTGAATGCTAAATAATTTTTACATATATGATTAATTTACATAATTAAAATAGTAGATGGACGAAAGCACCCTAGTGACGTCGATCAAACTTCCATTTCCAGTGATTTTCATGGTTAGATCTTTTGTTTCTCCATGTTCCTATTTGTTCCTATTTGTCCTTTGATAGTTTAAATCCATTCAATATTATTTTATCTCCCATGGGGCACTCCTTTTTCTCAACTTCCTGTGGTAAAGAGGACTTTTGGCTATACCAGATCAAAGGAGTTTACAAGATTGAATTATAAGTCGTATTAAAAAACTTGATAAGACAGGTTGAAACTGAACTGATAATAATATTGGCTATGAGCCTTGAGGAAGCCACCAAACCCTCTCTTTCTTCTTGGCCTTCTCCGCAGTCTGGTGCATGTTACCACCTAAGTTGTACTTAGTGGTTTTTTATCAAGTGAGCTTGGTGAACCGGACAAGGATAACTTGTTCGGACTTCAGAAGATCTTTGGAAGTACTCTTAGGAAGTGCTTGTTGTACTATATCACATGTTCATACCCAATGGGGGAATTGTAATAAATTTTCTAGCATGATAGTGTCTGTAAAAGACTCAGTCTCTTAGACTTTATTTGTCAATCTGATCAGCCCAGGGTGTTTTTTCCCTTGGTTATTATTGGTTGTTGAATAAACGACTGATAATTTCTGAGTTTTTCACCCCATACCTCCAAAGTTGGGGTGGTCGACTTGGCATTTAGGCCTATTGAGGTTATTAGAGTCTATGTGTCAATGTATAAACATACTAGACATCATGGTCGAGTCATATGAACATGTCTAAGTCCCCCTAGGTTTTTTTAATTTTTCGATTTTTTAGTTTTTTCAGTGTTTTTTATTAAAATTTAATTTTTCCAAAACTTAGGCTATTTTTTAATAGTTTAATTGGAAAATTTTGATTTTGTAATAAAAGTGGGCCAAATAATCTGTTTCAGTCATTTAGGTTCTCATTTTCAAGCTAAGAGCACCATGTAAACCCATGGACCCACTATTTCCTAGTTTTGAGTGATTTTCCATCACTCGGGTCAGAAAGCCCCAAAAATCAATTATTGATTATTTTAATTGATAAATTGATGAATAATGGAGCAAATCCAGAATCACAGATTAGTGGATTCTCAGCCGATTTGATTGAAATCAATCAGATCTGAAGCAGATTGACTGGATCTGACAAATCCTTGACTGAAGGAGGTGATCAAATCAGATCCAGAGTTGATCTTCAGCATCATTTATGGGGAATTTAACCCTCCCTCTCTCCTCCACATGTTTTGGCTCATCTAGATGAGTTTTGGTGGATGCTTCAGTCAACAGGTTGAGGTGTCAGTCAGATCAGCCCCCCAATTGATAGTTGCACTCAGTGAGACTCAGATCTGGTTCAGTTAGACACAAATCAGGCATTGATGGACTCTCCTTCAGCTACAGTGGTCTATCTCCTTGGGATTTGCACCCCCCCTGGGATGGATCTCCTGGTTTTTGTATAAATAAAGCACAATCTACCTCTTCCAAACTAGTTAGAGTTGGATTGAAGGGCTTGCTATTGTAATATTATTGTAATCTTTTGATTGTTGAAATAAAGAAGCTTTGGAGGCCAAATGGTGTAATGCTCTCATATGTGTGGATTAAGCATTGTTTTACGGCTATTGATGTTGCCGGCTCTTCTCTCAATTTCTGCATCTGAACCCTATCTGGCTTGAACGATTCAACTGAATCAATAGGAGTATAGTTGGGCAAGTAAGGTTACTTGTTTTTCTTATATCTCATATCATATATGTTAGAATATCTAGATTATACATGTTTAATAAGTTTATTTGCATGTAATTCTTGTCTCTTTTTCATATATATATCCAGATCTCATGAGGTTTCGTACAGGATTGTGTGTTTAGATTTCAGGTAGCAAGGATTGGATGAGTTGTGGATCTAGTTTGACTCCATTGTACATCCAAAATATTTGTGAAGACATTGCCCCTCTGTATTCCACTAACAAGTTTCCATTGCAGATCTGCTTCAGCAACAAGCACTTCTCTTCTCCTTTTCCTCCTTCAAAATCAATCTTTTTTTACCTGGTTACTTTGTTCACAGCTTTGATATTGTTTAGATCTATTATCTTAAAGTAAATTTAACATAGATCTATCTCCTCAATGCCGATAATCTAGATCTTTTTCTTAAAAGGTTTCATAAGCATTCTAGATCTAGCTTCAGGGAAATCATCCTTTTTGCATGGAATTTTAAAGAGAATTTGTAGCTTGCATGCATTAGATTTCTGTTTTCTGTTATAAAATATAAATCTAGCAATCAGTGCACATCATATTGGCTGCCTAAAATTCAATCCAAGATCCCAAGGAAAGCTTGCTTTCCTTGGTTCCCTTTCTACCCTTTTTTAACTAGTTTTAACTTAGCTTTTTTTGGTTAAAAGTAAGCTGACCCAAAGGTACTTTCAGAGTTCTTTTGGGCATATTTCATTCTAATAATATTGCTATTTTTTAGCAGGTATAATAGAAAAGAGGAGGAGCTGCTGTTCGAAAGTGACTTTTGGGCCTTCTGAATCCTCCCAGGGGTCTCCCTTTTTGACTGAAATCTTTAATTTTTGCACTTTGTAAGCTCTTGGTTTCATTATGTATAAGAATCAAGAGGCGTCATATCAATTTTATGATATTGTAACCACTAGTAATAAAAATAATTCCGAATAGGTTCTTTTGAGCCCATCTGTGTCATTTTTTGCTTTTCGTTCATCTTTTTTCAATCTAGCATAGTACTAATTGTTATAGTGTATTTCACCACTCTAGGTGAATCACACTTTGTATGGCCTTCCCCTGTCCCGCTACAGACTCCTTAGACCCTATGGACCACTTTTTATCCTTTGATGTTTCCTTGATCATCCCTAAAAACATATGAAAAATGATATACGCGACTTTTAAACCTATAAGCATGTATATACGTGGGTTTGACCACTAAAACTGTGTACATCGGGATGTGTGCATAATCCAAATCCTTTTGGAGTTTTCCTTGACATGGATCCAACTCATTTGACTCTTGGCCTTCCCTATGCCTTGAGATCGCTCGGATTCGACCTTTCATTACCCCTTTGAAAATATATATAAGGAACCCCTTGGTACATTGAAGGCATAAGAGAGAATTGAGAGCAAAGAAACTATAGTCCATTGTTGCCGGAACTTATGCTTGAGTCTGCATCCCTTTGTCCCTTGGAGCACTTTTGTGTTCTTCCCAAGCTTGCCTTTTGCTCGTGAGCTTGCTATCGAGAGATGGAGAATTGAAGTGGTGGAGGCCCAAGTGGGGGATTCAGTTTCTCCGGTTCGCAGACGTGCCATCAGAGGTTGTATCTTGTAATCTCTGATTTTATATTAATAGAAATATCTTTTGCTGCCCAATAATGTGTGTTTGAATGAATATTTTATCGATGAGATTATGTCAAATGCTTATACATTATTGATTATATATGCTAGAATAAATCTAACACCATGATATATAGAATGCTTATATTGTTTACTTGTTTCTGAGGAAGTAATAGATCAATTCAAGCTGAAGATTGGAAAGCTCAACGGGGATCTACTTCAATTGTCCAGAATAAGGTACGAGGTCTAATCCTTTAATGTTAGACATTTAATTTCTATTGCGTATTGGAAAGGATTGATTTCTGGAGTCAAGCTGTCTATTGTGGTACCCCAAGCCATAGGAATTTCTCTCCGTAACAGAATTGGTGACTCCATTGGGGAGTTCCTAGTAGTTGTCCTTTGGGGGTTTTTTTCTTGGCATTCAATGAATTTGAATTGCTCTTTCTCTCTTGTTTCTATGTCGGGTCTGGGGGCATGTATGCCTAGCAGAGTATGATTGGTGTGAAGTTTGTCTCAGCCTATCTGTTTGCCTTGATTTTATGCACCTTTCTTCCCGTACGTAATTTTTTGACTTACAGTCCCTACATGCGGTTTCCACTGCGATTTCCGCATATACACGCAGGTTTACTGCGAACAGTCATGTATGCCCTTGATTTTTCCTTGTTGTGGAAGATAATTGGTTGATGGGTGAATTATAATATTTGCTAAGTCTCCTTTGGTACTGCCTGAGTCTGTTTAGACCTCTGTTCCTGACCAAAAACGTTTTTTTTAGGCTAAATTTTTCTTTTTTAAGAAAATTCTTGTCATGGCATTTTTTATTTTTTGTTTGAGATTAGTGTATTAGAGTTCTTTTACCTTAGTGCTTTTCTTGAGTGCTGTTTGGGTGTGCTTGCAGAGTCTAGGGGTCGTAGGATCATTCTTTTGCTTTTTGCATCTCTGTTATTTTCAAAAAATCCAAAAACATTT